>LYUA01000564.1:290881-304696 GCA_002093875.1 Calopteryx splendens | reverse complement strand
TTGACTCAATGATAAGGCATTAATTGAATGACGGTGGCCTGCGACCCCCACACTCTTCGATCACCCTCGCCATGTCACGTACCTACATTTCTGGGACCTCTTGAAACGCTGGAGATCAGCATTTCTCCCTGTAACTATGGGGAGAATCATTTTGACGAAACTAATTTATGTTGATTTTTATAAAGAGGAGCAACCTAAGTAGATAAATGCGTGGAACAGGCAGTATATTGAATTGTACGAAGATTTGCTGGTATGGTTGCCTAAATGGAGCTTTGGTAATTATACGAATTACCATTTTTTATGTTTTAAAGATTTCGATGAATCGCAAAAAATGATTGTATATCATATGTGAGAGTAGAAATATTCATAATAAACTTTCTTTAAGACGTCTGGATTTAAAGTGAATATTAAAACTGAATAAATTATTAATATTAATGGTAATCTACCAGTTAAGGGAATATATAAAATATTTAATTTAATTTATTACTTCAATTTTCTATATGATAATTCCATTTGAGGTCTGAGTCAATGTACAGTCCTAGGAAATGTGTTGATGTCAAAGCAGGTATATATTATTAATGACGAAAAAGCGCTCTCTCTCTCTCTCTTTCATGTTTCTTCTATGCCCAAATAGAATAACCTGAGTTTTGTCTAGGTTTAGTATTTGTTGAATTAAATACCGTTCTGTTACTCTCTATATAAGAACATCTTTTAATGGCAACAGGTTATACATTTTCAAATTTGACAGAATAATATTTTTGTCATCAGAAAACATAGTCATATGATTCTTTTGACTGTGTTGAATAATATTTGAGATAATTGATCCCTCGGGAACACCTGATAAAATTAGTAAGGCATTAAAGAAGTAATCGTCATTTTTATTCTTTACTTTAGTGGTCCGTCTTCTTTTGGAGAGAAAAAATTCTAATGGCACGCCTGATATTCCATGCTGGCCGCATTTACGTAAAAGCGCGTTCCATGATTTATTAGATCAAAGGCTTTACTTAGTAAAACAATATGTCTAGTATTTGGTTACTCCTTTTTGAGAGTTCAGTTATAAAATTAATTGCTTCAAACATTGCTTTATCTGTTGATTTTCCTTTGTAAAAGCCAAATTGGAAATGCGGAGGTAACTTTCATATCTGAATAATCTACAATGGCCGTACAGAATACATATACGAACACTTTTAAAAATTGAGATACCAAGGAGATGGGTCTATCATTTATCGGTTTATCACTAATCCCTTAATTTATAAAAACTGGGATTACTTTCTCAATTTTGAGTTATTCAGAGATAATTTATTTTGTAGGTTATTCATTGATATGCTGCATAAATTTACTCGTAAAACGGTTTCAAAAGAAGTTTGTTGAGTCAGTACTCTGAAAATACAACTTAACATGTTAAAAAAAAAGTTGTTCATGAATCAAAAGAGTCCAGTAGTAACACTTTGAAATTAGTCTGTTCAATGGTTTTGATGAAAATATATGTAGGCCTAATCGGTTTAAGTCATCGTAGATTGACACGATATTTTTTTAGGAATTTTCAAGATGAAATATTTTGGTCGTTGATCCAGCGATTGTAGTCACTTCGGACCAACTTGCAACATTTCATGACACAAAGGCATCATCGAGTGAAGTGTTATGGCCACTAGTAACTTTAGTTTACTTTAGGTAGACTTTTTTTTTTAGTTTTCAATACTTAGGGCTGAACTCAATGCTTTTAGAAACCCACATAATTTCAACTGTCATTTCAAACTCACGTTATTCCAAATTTTGTTGAATTCTATAGCGATATCTCAGGCAATTCAACCGATCATACTTTTCACTCATGGAGGCCGTGAAATCGCCTTTCGTGCCTTCATTATCATTGGAACGGTTAACCGTCTTTTCCTCTTAGTGCTACGCATAATGCATTCAGCCTAGCATAAAAGTCTCCCCAAGTATTCCATTTCCAACCTTCCCCCCCCCCTTTTCCGTACGCCCCTCTCTCCTTCCCTTCCTCAATAATGCAGCTGTCTCCCTTCGACGCTTCCACTTCGTGTTTGCGTCCGCTGACACTGTGGAGGCGATGTGACATTTTCCAAAAAAATCGGTCGGGAAGAAAACACGTGGCTTTTCCTCGCGGGTAGATGTTTTATTTACGTTTCATGCCCTTGAGTTTGAAAGGGGAGGCCGAGGAGAGGTTCTTCGTCTCATCGCCCGGGAGCGTGCTTGTGAAGAAGCCAGTGGCCAGCCAGTGAACCACCAAGGCGAGAGGGGTTGTTTGGGCTTCCGACGATGGGATGTCTTTCGCCGGGGGCGTGGTCAAGGAGCAGAGAGCGCGTGGATGCATGGAGGCAAGGCGTGCGCGGGCAGGGGTGATGGAGAAAGCGAGAGTAAACCGACCACTCGGGAACTGCACGTGCATTGATGTGTTTGTTTTCAAGCCATCTTTATTTTTCACAATTCAGATACATTTCATTTATTTTTTATCGTTTGTCGAATTCCACATTTCACTTGTAACGTATTCATTTATTGATTACATCTGTGTGTAACGTTTATGAAAAATCACAATCACGTGTAAATGGTAATAATTATCTGCATAAACATACTTAATATTTTTTATTTAATGCAAATATGGAAGTAAGCGCAAAATTCGCAGTGGATCTTCTTTCATTTAAAGATCTGAAAAATTCGCAGCGTAAGAGGTAACCTGAGTACCCTAACTGGCTAGAGCACTCGGCCGGAAAACGCCGAATCTTCCCTCCATCCCCTCACTTCTCTTTCCTCTCCACTTGTATTCGAACCTCTCCCATTCCACATGTGAGGATAATTTTAATATTCTCTTAACATGAGCGAATAATAATTACAATTTCATAAATTTTAGGCAGGTCATTTCTTCCTACCGGAATGTCATTGGAGAGAAAATGGGTCAACTTTAACTGCTCTTTCCACTGAAAAATAGTTCTCTGATTAATAGTTATGTTGAAAAATATTGGGAAACTCATGTTTAAATATGCAACCAATCTGTGGCAAGTGATAGTGACCTAATGTGATTCGATATTAGGTATCCAATAAAGATTGTGAAAATATTGAATAGCTTCCTTCCTTTCAAGTGATTATTTTGAATCTGCAAACAGCCTATGTTAGTGGCCGAGGTTCTGCATGCTGGTCATGTGCTCTTGGTTATCACCTATTTTAATCTAAGCAATGCAACGCATTGTTCGCTACGTAGAGCATATACAATAGAAGAAAATACTGCTCTATTTCTTATTTAGCATATCTTGGTCTTCTTAGCATTAAAGATGATCATGCTACATCAAATTAAAATTAAAGAATTCCACCTGCTCTTATTTTCATTCTACGGAAACACTCGTTAGGACGTGGTAGAGTTACAAAGACACCACTGAGGGTAACATTTTTTATGCCAGGGGAGAAGCTCGATCGATTATATGCCCTGGAAATGCCTTTCCGACGCTCCTTCATAGCTCTGAAGAGTTTTGCGCTTTCCTGCATCAAGGTAAATCCGGCTTGATGGTAAGATGCTTGTGTTTTATTTCCAGTTTCACTTTCCTCCAAAATTATCATATGCGATCATCATGTGCAATCAATCCTAGTAAATATTGGTTTATAACATTCCAAGCTATTTTGTTTTAAGGGAATATCTGTTTTCTTCGCAGTTCCATGCAATCCATCCTAACATTATATATCTTTGAATCCTCCATGACTTCTCTTTGTAGTTCTTCCCTTCCCATGAGTTTTTCAAATTTCTCTTTCTCTTAAATGTCTACCCGATGTGACAAAGTTTACTATAAACTTCTATTTTCACGACCTTTTTTGAAGTTTAATGGGTTTCTACGATAAATTTTGTTTTGTACCTAATTAGTACCTACAAATGTTCACTTATATTTGGTTTTCAATCATTTTCGAGAAAATCAATTATAAATGTGATTTATTTTATGTACTGTAGCTGTAAATTACCTTATACCATTTCTCCGTTTGGAGAATCATATTTTGACGTGTATTGATTATTGTATATTGTAAAGCTTATGCCTTTTTTTAGTATTTAATAGTAAAATATTTCTTGTTTAATCGCAGAGAAGTTTTTTGTGTTTCATGTAATGAATTCCTTCTCTTCTCTCTCTGTATACTGCAAAAGAAAATCACGACTCGGCAGCAATTTACCGCCCCCTCGAGAATTTTCCATTAACTTACCAGTGCAGATAATCCTAATGCTCCCACCTGGCCCTACCTACCCTTGTCATTGATCACGGCTATTTATGGGCTAACGACCTCTACACATGCATCCGAGGCCACACGACCCCCTTACAATTAGGTTACCTTTATTCCGACAAACTTTCTCCCGATATATAAATCGCTGGAACCCTCTCATGAATTAGTGCAAATGAGTGTTTGGTTGGTGTTCATTTTTTTTGTTCTAATTTACTCACAACTTAAAACAACAGTAAGTTCATTAATATTTCACAGAATTTTATTTTTTGTATCATTTTCAATTGAAACGTTTATTTATCTCTACGTTAATGTAATTTTTCTTAAATTTCCTGGAAATGTCTCATTGCTATTTCAAATAGATTAGTTTTGCGAACGAGAAGGCATAGCTTACGATTCTAATTTGAACTTTTTAATTTACTGGTAGCACTCTTGATCCCTTGAAAGGTTAATATAGCAGTTATTTCTTTCATTTTACTAAGTATCTAGCCGTTCATTGAAAAATTCACAGCTCGAAGAATAAACGAAAAGCATTTTACAAAGAATACATTTTTTATTGATATTCTGGTTTTTGAATCAAATAGTGTTAAAAAATATATCCTAACGAGAGCGAGCATTAGCATCCAGCAGTGTTCAGTTGTGTTTTGCATAATTTTTAATGATAATCAAAAAATGAAGGCTATGAAATAGGAAGAAAACGTCTTTCAAAATAATGCTTTTACAATTTTCACTCCATTTTATCGAAATACCCTGATAGTAATGCCTTGTAAACTCGAATCAATTTTTTTTAAATTGAGGTAATTAAATATACCTAAATGTACGTAATAATATTTAAGTACCTCTTCATGGATACTACTCGTGATATTTTTACTGTAAAAAAATTGAATTTTTAAATTAGAAAAATATTACATTTTTGTAGGAAATGGACTCTAAGATATCCAATGAAATTCAGTATTAAGGTCGCCTAAAAAAATTAGAAGGATCTCCGCATGTTGTTCGTCCATGTGTGTGTTCTTATATGATTAGGATTTTGTGGGCTAGATGGTCCTTGAGTGTTTTAAATTGAGCAATGCGAATTTTTTCTGTGTAATATTTTTATATGAGTAGAATAGCATTAGATTTTGACAAAATCTGTTTTACGAAGAGTGAGGCGTGATCATTTTTATTATGTTATCCATTTGTTAACTAGAAAACGCTTCATATTCTGTGAAATTAGATTTTTAAAATTGTAGATAAACTGCTTTTCTACTAGGTTTCACTTGCAAGTTTCCTCCATAAACTTTTCGCTTATACTGGCCTAGTTTTTTCCTTGCAGCAATTTTTCTAATAAGACGTTCAATCTGACTCACAAGGAACTCTTCTTGTTGCGTTTTAGAGAAGGCCTGAGGAAAAACTCAGTTAAGTAGACTTTCTTTGTCTTACCTGCTGGAAAGGGGAAGGATATTACTCCTCCTTGGGGACCATGTTGTCTTTATTCTTTCTCCTGTTTATATTTGTATAATAATGTTGCTCACCGTGCTACCATTTACATAATTTCGCACAGTAGCGCTTTTTTGATTGTATGTTGCATACATATTGAAGTGAGAAAAATAGTGTACTCTTAGTTGTTTTACGTGTGAATTCTCGCTTAATTCTTGTATGATTTCAGTGTAATTAACTTTTTGAATCATTATTCAATGCGAGTTGTAATAAAACAGGGTCCATGTGACACGGCTTTTAGGACATTTTTGACCCGCGTACCGCTTTTACGTAGCCCTCAAACTGGGTGGCGCGTTTACGTATTGCTTCATTTTTTCAGACATCATTAAGGAAAAGTATAACTTTGTGAGGAATTCAGAATGTATTTAACCTGATGGATGATATTATATTAACATTTTGCAGAAAAGTATTATATCCGGAGTATTTGAGAGACGAGAATGTTCATTTACCGATGTTATTTGGTCATTATGGGAACAAAATTTGTTTATGTAAACTGATAGATTAATTCCAATGATTAGTCTGTAGATGATTTAAATTACGCCTAATATACCATCCATATTTTTATATTGAAAAATTAAGCACCTTCTGATTATTTAACCTAACCTTAGTGCCTAATAACTATTTAATTTATGTCCTCGTTTATTAACCCCCATTCGTAATCCTCCCATCATGCCTCATGAGTTGTGTCAGAGCAAAAGCAGCACACCATCTACATACTACTGAAAATGTATAAGTGGCAACTTTCTGGATCTGCATATAAATTCATTTGAACATACGATCATTTTATATTTGCTAATGTTTATAACCTGATCCGGTATATTACGGTGTCTTCCCGTTCTGTCCCGGTGACCTCCCTTGTCGCCCACGAAATATCGCATCACTGCCAGTGGGCCGAGGTGTCAAATGGCTGCTGCAGTTGTCGTAAATTTCACCCTCCCTCCCACCTCAGTGCCCTCGGAAATCCACGAAGGGGGGAGAGAGAGCATGGGGGTGGCAAGGAGTGGAGTGTGTGTCGGCCGGCAGGAAGTTGAGAGGGCAAGGGAGAGGGAAAGGACCCTTATGTCGACGAAAGGTGTGGGGGAGGCGGAAGATAAGGGCGATGATGCCCAAGGAAGAAGGGCCAGGAGGAGTGAAAGGAGAAAAACAGGACTTGAGTGAAACGGAGGTGAAAGAAGGAATGAGGAGGGAAAGAGGCCAGAAGTCGGACTGGGGTTATCATCGAATTCAGGAGAAAAGAGGAGGAGGGGGAGGAGGGGGGGTTCATGGGACGGACAGTTCGGACGCAAAGCACTGATAAGAAATCGAGAATGAACGTCATCAGCCACAAAAGTACGATTGTATGCACCAGGATAATTTTTCTTCGAAGGTCAAATTATTGTAAAAAAAAGGTAAATGTATCTGTTTGTATGATGCTCCTGTCGCCTTCGTAATGCAGACCCGTAAAGATTTATTTTCAGCTGTAAATTACGCAAATGACTCATTTTACTAACAATTCAATCCACTCACGCAGCGTTTCACTGAATTCATTGCCTTATTGTTTTTGGAAAGGTCGTGATCTATATCGCAATTGGTATAACATTTTACATTTACGTGAATTTCATCCGCTTAGTAAAATATTTGTTATTCATTGTTATTGTTGAGCAATCCTTCTCTTAGCTACAAAGTATTTTATACTTCATTGAACAAAATTGTAAGACACTGGAATTCATTGAAGGAGGAGGACAAATTATTCCTGTCTTCATGACGTCACGACGATAGCCATAATGCCACTCAATGTTCCCTGCAACGTGTGCCATGTCATTTACTCGGAGGATCGACAATACAAGGGCAATCGTCAGAGTTTATGTGATCCGGGGTTCATGGGAATTAAATAATAACTGCACGGGTACAGTAATATTTAGGTATAGGTAGCTCTGGGAATCCCGTTTTGTTAACTTGATTTGGTATGCTTTGAAGCTCTTGCCGAAATGTTGTAAAGTTGTTATTGGAAATTATCATTCTTCCCCAGCGAGGATTAAAACCATTGCTAACGACTGAAAGCTGGAGAGGAGGAAGGGAGGAGTCGATTTTTTGGTTGGCTGAGAGTTGAAGTCATTACTTTTGTTATTACGAGAGAACTTGAGACTCAAAACTTTATGAGAGTACGGATCAATAGGTGGTGAAATATAACTTTTTTTTGGACGTTCCTCACCACCGCTTTGAAACTGAGAATATCTGGCATAGTAACAAACTACCTTTAATTCATAAATGATTGTAGTTGCTCATAAATTCAGTATATTTTGCAGTATTAATGTAGAAATTTGGGGTACTTTCAAATGGTGTGTAGCCTGTAGTAGTTGACTTAAAAATGATTTAAGGACGTATTCAAAAACTTTTCAAAAATGTTATCATTCATGCGCATTAATTGCATTCTGTTGTTGATGCAGACAATGGAAACCAATGCTTTTCTTGATTCCGATTTATGGCTAAAAATTCTCGTTAATGCTGTCACATTAATTTTGTTCATATTTCTGATTTTTTTTATCAAATAAATTTGATTTTTTTGCTTCGCATAAAACCACCTGGATATCTCATTAAATTGTTTCCTGTTTTTGAGGAAAAATTGGACTTTCTTTTTTCTTGGTACTGAGAGAATGTTCAATATTGGTTGTTGTAGCTTCCGACGCGTTAAAATCCAGCATCATTCCCGAGGCGACCTGAATTTGGGCGTGGAGAATGACCGCTGAGAGGCAGCTTCTGCAGGTGGCATTCAGTGAGTGACAGTTCTAATCCTCCAGGGAAGCGTATGGTTTGGCTGACGTTCAATGAATATCAGCTCGGAGACAGAACAAAACCCGACAACTCAAGTATCTGTTGTTGAGTGGGATCCTATGTATATTTTATTCATTCATGTTTGATGATTAATTAACTCTAGTCAAAGATAAATCACAGGAGGAAGTATGGATAGAAACAAATGTGACAGCGAGGATTATCCTCGTCATCATATTTACGCGCAGTTTTAAAATTCGGATTGTAGTGAATGCAGTCACTTAATCTGTGAATTGTGTCCTCATAGAATCCTGACGAAAAGTCTTCCACTTTGTTTATTCGAAAGATATAAAAGCGTACAGTGGGGAATAACTGGACACCTGAAGCTGGAAGTGGCACTATTATCTAGGTAAATAAAATAATTTAAGTTACTTCTGACCGATGATGAGGCCAAAAGTATTTTTTTATAATATAATGGGGTACCAAACTGATCTGGCACTAAAATTTATGCCTTTCATTATTACAAAAGCGAATTTTCCAACCATCTTCTATGCACAAACCTGTCGAGGAATACGTTTAGTTGAATAATCGGGTTCAAGTGGATGAATAAATCGGTTAATCCTATCCTTCCGAGAGTTATTTGTTACGCTGCTTCATGCATATTTTTTAAAGCATTCGAACTTTAAACTTAAATCGCTTTGTGCACCTCTACGTTTTTATTTTAGGCTTATGCTTATAGGTCTATTAAAAGTCACCAATTTAACTTCACGATGACCAAAATAAATAAAATTATATTTATCCTGATTCATTACACTCTAAAAGGGTCTTTGAGAGTAGTAAGTGCTGTTATTAGTAAATACGTGTATAAAATGGGTAAAATATACCTGCTAAGTCTATAAAATTGCGCATTGTCTTCACGTACCATATATTTGTTATTTAGTTTCAAAACATTAACTTGAACTTCTTTAGTACCTCAGCTGTTGAATTTATTATTCCAAACTTTTTTAGGGAAATTTAATCAAATATAATGTGCCCGCCAAATGCAAGGTGCATTTAAATCACGCTGTTATTTTTGTACGAAGGCCTTCGCATTCCGGTAAGGGGTACTAATAATGAGGGAGAGGGATAAAATGGGAGTGGTAGAAGAACGGAGATAGAATGGTAGGAAGGGTATACTGGATTGAGAGGGGCTCAGGGGAAGGGGGGGGGAGGGGGTGGTGGCTGAGAAGGGTCGAGAGGGAGGATGAGGGGCTATAAGTTGGACTTGTGTCCTTCGAGGGCACCCCACAGGGAACGTGGAACGCGCGAGAACGGAATGGTGAGCCGTAAAAAAGGGGATCTCCCGGATTTCAGGGCTTCCTCTCTCCGGGAGATCTCCGGAGTGATGACGTCCAGGATTCAAAGGAGAGAAAAGGGAAAAAAAGGAAGATCAAGGGTTGATCTACGTGAAATATCCTCTTTCCCTTGAGTTACGTTAATTGGAGTGTATTTCCCATGGGATTCGAGGGGGGATGTATTAAATCAAGGCGTGGAAAATTTGGGTAAAACACTATAAAAAAGGTTTTTCAGAAACATTATGTGGACACAATTATGGATGCAATTACGCATGTACCGATGAGGATAAACCGCTTCCATTTTCCGTTGAAATAATCTTTATATATAGTTGAGGAATCTATTATTTTCGAAGTGCGTGAAATTATCGCAATTAGATTCATTTGAATCATTTCACTTCCCTCACTTCTTCAAAACTTAAAGGTATCTGTTGTAAATTAATTGATTATTGTTGACTTTTGTGATATTTGATAACCACATAGAAAAATTTAAAAGGTCATTTTATCTCATCAATTATACATAATCGAGAGTAAATAGTATATTCCTGGCAATTTGTGGGACGTAAAGATTATATTTTCGACCACTGCGTTCATTTAAAGTTATGTTTCTTCCGTTGAAACTCCTCGAATTTTGAGAATGCAATTCACATTATTCTAAAGTGAATATATGTAAAATAATGGTCACTAATGAGCACCAACTTAAAAGATATTATCATTCCTATGCTACGAATTATCTTTATCAACTTTCAGCAGAAATGTATACACAAAGATTTAATTTAATGCGGAAATATCCGTGCGGCATCCATCTTAAGGTTATGTTTATTAGTTTTTAAAACCTAAAATGAATCATTGCCTATAGTACCTTGGTTATGTACCTTTTTCTCATCAATACACGTGTAGATAAGAAATGCTACGGGCACACAGGGCCAAACTCAAAAACCATTGATATAAGAATTAAACAAAATACAGAAGAAGGGGGCCCCTTTCGTTAAAAAAAATTGAATGTGACTCATAGGAAGGAATCCAATCTCCGCACTACACAGGCAAGTGGACAATGATCATAAAATCAGAGAACGAAGCGAAACACCACAGAACGAAAACAACAACTGACGGCAATTAGTATTAGCGTAGACACAAGAAAGCGATTAATTAAATTTTAGATATGGAGTGTACCATTTCACGTATAATATGACATTATTTTACAATGGGCATGGTACAATGAAGTACATTTATCCAAAATATCTTAATAGATCTAAACGTACCCTGTCGGAGGTATTCGAATTAGCGTTTTTCTTCATGCAGAATACTTGGATATCACTGACACATCGTATAAAAGTTGAAAGAATAAAAAGTGAAAAATCATCCTGTGTAGTATGCCTCATTGATGAATCTAGTTGTGGAGTGCATAGTAGGAAAATATATTGGAAAAAGTAAATCAGGCACACTTTTTCTCTTTGCCTAAAACTCGCATCAAATAAATCTTGAAGAACTGAAGAAAATGGAGGGGAAAACCGCTCGGTTCGTAAAACACTGCGACGAAAGAATACAAAGTGTGACACGATAACTGCAAAATCTGCGCTGGGAGCTCCTGGAGATTCGAACACTCAAGGCTTGATTAAACCTTTTACAAAGGTACGAATTGAGTCTCCTTGCGACATTGAGGGAATAATCTAATTCCCAAACTACGCCGGAAGTCGGACAAAGGTGATAGAATAAGAGCGGAATGCTGCTGTCGGGTTCAAATGTTTTCAATTATGCAAAATTCTCCTCCCACAATGCAAGAGCAAAACCTACGTTGGGAAAACACTTTGGAAATACAATCGGAGATGCATTAAAGAAACGGGTTCACCAAATAAAAAGTGAGGGGAATACTCTACTGGAAGAGTACAGGAGAGGTGTTGTTTTACGTTGGTTAGAATTCACCTTGAACATGCGTCGGGCATTTGAGAACCTACGAAAAAGGATTTTGTGTTTGGAATCAAAAAAAAATATTTAGGAAAGTGGCGCGTTTCGTTAAAAAAATCTCCATGAAATAACGGAAGGCGTAGCACTATTACTGGAAATTCTCGGTTGAGAGTCATTGGAAACATGAATCACTTTACGTATTAAATAAATACAAATCACAGGTATCACATGATGACAGGAAATAATTCTAGCTTCTCATTACGCTGTAGGCCAGAACACAAGGAGGAGTTAAGGGAAATTGACAGCCAAGCACACCGATGGAAGAAATTATTTTTTTTCACTCACTCAATTGGTAAGCGCAAGAGTAAACAATATTGCCTACGGAAATTATAGTACCCGAAAATGAAATAAGTATAAGAAATACCCGAATGGCCGGTGACTCCATACTCCCTCTGCCATACGACCTCGTTTTGGCTTGATAGTTAACATTTAGGTATGAAAAAAAGAGTGGTGCATTCAAAATTCCGAAAAGCATCTCCACCGTGACCGATTTTCTCATAGTTTTTCATAGCCGGTCTCTTAACTTCCCCTGCCAACCGAAGTGGCGGTGCCTTGCGGGGCATTGTGCAAATGTAGTTGGGTGATTTTAATTTAGTATCTTCTCTTGTCCACTTCGAATCTCCCACGGCAGTTTGATGTTTTAAATTCGTAATTTTTGGCAAACGTGAAGAGACGACATCCCACGAGCCAATCCAAAATTTATTGATTCTCTTGAGTGATGCATTCTCTCAGTAGTCTCCTCCATTAGGTCAGAATTTTTTACTTGATAAGGTTCCGTCACTTTTCAATAACTCAGTAATATTTTTCTTCTCATTTTAAAGCTTAGACTGTATCCTTTGCGACTCTTATTAATTCTCTCCATCTTTTTCATAGTTTTCCGATTGAACTTTTTCCGTATGGTCGATATTTATACATTATTTTTTCTATTCTTTGTTCAACAGTTTTGTCCAGTGTTCTTTTTATTTCCTTCTGTATTCTTTGAGTCTCTCATTTTAGCTGTCAATTTGTCATTCTCCTCGTATCCTTGTACTTCTTTTCTTGTCGGTAATTGTGTTTTCAGTAGTTTATTGCAGCATAGGTCAATTTCGTAATTAAAAAGGCCAAAAAAAATTACAGATTACAAATTTTACACCCCTGGATAGTCATGTTGTGGCTTCCCGTTCTCATCCGCAAAGCACTACTACAGTCGTTAGAGTAATTGTTACCGTGCTCGAAAGAGACTAACCAGTAATATCTGGGAACTTTCTCTCATTCTCCGGATGAAATAAGGGAACCGAGAAGGGAGGTCTCTGCGCGTTCGTCCTTGCGCTTACTCCTTTCCCCCCCCCCTCCCCGCACCTCTCGACTGACTTCGAGGGCGCCCACAACATTCAGCCCTCTTCCTGGCTCACCCACTTCCATCTCCGGCACTTCTCCTTCCCCTCTCGCTCGTTTTAGTCCCTCAGTCCACCATCCCTCGCATGCACAAAAGCACATTTGCTCACACGCGCCCCCCGACTTGCAGTGTTGCTCGTGTGGAAGGGTGGGGTGCCTGACCCAAGCGGAAATACGGTTATCCCTCTCGGGAGCGACTTCCCCGTTGGGAAAACAGCGCTCTGGGAAGAGGAACGTGACAGCGAAAATGGGGAAAGGATGAGGGGGGAGGGACAGGGGGGAGGCAGGAGAGGGATTTATAAAGGAGGCGTGCGGGCGTGCGGGGCTCCCGGGTCGTGTGTACTCTAAGCACTTCGAGATTCGAGCGGTCAGGTTCTGAAGAGGATGATGCCCTGGAGAGGATAGACGAGGTGATTGGTTTTACGACGACCCAAGTCTGGTACAATAATTACGACTGAAGTCTGTCCAGTTTGATCGATTGATTTCCTTTTGATGCCTACATGTAAACTTTAGCATTAAGGAGTAATGGCGTTTTATCATACGCGATCTTAAATGCCAAACATGGCAAATCAGAAAATAAACTAGTTTTTCACTGTATTTTAATATTAGCTGATGGGGCGTGGTAGTCTATTGGTTAGAGTGCTGGACCGGAGGGCCCGGGTTCGATTCCCGATGACCGATTCTGGGCACCCTCAGCTTCACCCAAGCT
>LYUA01000564.1:233298-251876 GCA_002093875.1 Calopteryx splendens | reverse complement strand
CCCCAATCTCTTTCTCTCTCCCGCCCCCTCATTTCAATCCGAGACTTTTTCCACCGCTTGCCTCCGTTTTCCATTCGGCTGTGGCTTCATCTCCGTTGGTTCCTTCCCGTCGTCATTCGGGGAACCCTAATTTTTTCCCCCTCCTCTTTCCTCGTTGGCAGTTAATGCGATGAGGGAAAAATTCAGGATAAGAGATCGATGGCGCTGGATGCCGATGCAAAACCCTCTGACCCGTGAAGGAAAACCAATCTGAACACGTTTCTCCCCATTTGATCCAATTTATGGCGTTCGAAACGCAATTAAAGCGTTTATGTGACGTTATTTCGAGTTTTCATTGGCAGATATCCATCTCTGGATATACGTTTGGTTTCATTCCAAGGATATTCGTTTTGACGTTCGATAAATTTCCTCCAATCGGAGTTTTCGGAGGTAGGGGTATGGCACTTAGTCATAGGTATCTTTCCATTTAAGGTTTCAAGGCCCACATTTACCCAATTACCTATCTAGATGTTTTAGGGATTTCAATCATGAAGAGAAATTCGAAGAAAAGAAAAGGTAGCCTCATTTCCTCGGGTATTTCCGAAAAATCATCAACTTAGTACATATTTTTTCCTGGTATACAAAGTATTACTTACAAGTTATTATTATCAGGACGTTCCTATCAAGATGAAGATACCAGTTCTATAATTGAATAGCATACACCAAAGTCATTTATTCGGGTTCAGTATATTTATCATCGATGGCCTCTTCTGAGCCATTGCTTTTTCAGCTGTGGCTTTTCTGCTATATTTACGCTGCTCTAATGGCTATTCAATTCAGCCTCTTATTCCTTCCCATTTGAGTTACGTAATGGGTGCCCAGGGACCGTTGAACGAAAGGTTTGTTCGGATGGTTTCCAGTTTTTCTTTCCTTCATGGTTTCTTCCATTTTCCGAATTACATTCTTGTATTTTTATATGGGTCAAATCAACAAAAGATCAATATCCAAAAGTATGAAAAACAATATATTTTTTTAATAAATGTGGGCACACTAGTACCCAAACCATCTAGGCCTTCTGTGACTCCATCTAAAGTACCAGTGTTGGTGCTGATTTATGTATCCGTGCATGAACCTAATTTACTTTACTTTAGAAATATTTTTATTGAATGCAATCAGCGTATCGTAAACTGTTTATTTGAATCAGCATTACAAAGTCGGTCTGTGTCACAATTGAAATTACTTCATAACGGTATGATGCATTTGTGGATTTAACACTGTTGTTGCATTTATCTTGATGTGCGCACCGTTGGATCGAGCAAGTTTAGCTTTAAGCTAAGCCCCTTGTGAATGAATTGCTGTGGATATACTTTTCACGGTTTTTGCTGGACAAACTCCAAAATTTCACGGGGTTTCTCACTCGGTGGCAAGTTTCGTTTTCCGCGAACTAGCGCTTGGTCCCTTTATTTTTGGGAAAAAGCCTTCGCAGGGTCGGCCCCGGCGGCGAGGTGGCCACGCAAGCCATTCGAGCGCCATTCATCGTCCGACCCGTTTATCCCTCATCCCCGCCCGAGCGACCTATGCGCTCTTTGTAGCGTGGGCATTCCGCCTCTGGCGTGGGCTCCTCGGCCGCTACCGTGGGTGGCGCAAAACTGCTGCCGCCATCGCTTTTAATTAATTGATTAATTAATTAGAACCGGCCCTTGGCTCACTCCCCTGCGGGGCCGCTACACCGGAACCCCTCGCCCCCCCCCTCCGGCCCCCGCCCCTTCCCTGGGGGTTTTCGTTACCCCCCCGTGGGTTCTTTCGTGGGGTGTCCTCGTTTTTGTGTGGTCTCATTGCATACCTGCATGGCTCTCGGGCCTCTGGTCTCTCTCCGCAGACTGAATTTGAACTGTATCTTGCAAGTGAAGATGAAACGGACTAGATAATGAATTCGGTTGTATGGTAAGACTGTGTGTGGTTGAGCGTGGAAGGCCATTGTAAACATTTTTCCGTATTTGAATAAGCTCTTGTGTTTTCAAAATACGTTCATAAACGTCACGGGTGCTGCTTTGCTATACTTATAAAACATTCTTGGAGTTAGATTCTTCAATCAAAGCTCCTCAGTGATTTGAGTTGACTCTATAGACAAGAGTATGATAAGCTCCTGGATTGACCTTGGCGTAGAGCATAAATGTGTATTGCTAATGATCTTTAGTATTTCCGAGGGTAGGATTTGATCTGATGCATGAGATAACGAGAATCATGTATAATAATTTTAAAAAAATCTTCATCATTTTTCATCAGTAGGGCTAAGATTTTAATTATTTAAAAGCTGGTAGACAATTGCCTATAAAAATGCTTTTATGAGCCAAAAATCCCAAAGAATACCATATTCCTAAAAAGTGACCAAAAAATAAATATACCTATTTTTCAAGATTCTCTGAAAAACTAAACTTCCTTTTGATATATTAAAAGAAGAAAAAGGTAATCCAAATACAAAGACAAACTAAAAAATAATTACCTGAAATTCTTTATTTTACGTACCATAAAAATACCAATTAAAAAAAGCAAGAAAAATGTGGAGAAAACTAAATATTTTTGCAGTTTCCATGGCAAACTCAAATTTTTCTTTTATGATCCCAGAACTACATAGTAAAATGGACACCACAGGCAGATTTTTAAAGTGAATGAATTTTTGTTATCCTTCAACGAAGCTTTAAATATTGAAAATCTTCTTCCCTCTCCTATTAAAATCACAAGAGTGTACTTGAAATAAATTATGTTACACGGTTCCAAGTCCCCAAGGTCCCAATTTGTCACCAAGGTGAAAACTTTTCCATCGTTCCGCTTCTGAAACGAGGCTTAACTTTTCATATCACTAATTTCTTTTTAATAAATGCTTAATATTTTCTTGCACAACTATTCCCACCTCCCCGTCCTCTTTTCACAGTTATTCTGCACTATGTTAATAAAACCTATCTGATCCATTAATAGAACATCTGACTTCACCAAGGACGTAATGGCACCAGGGCGAAATTCAAAATTTGACTTCATGTAGGAAAATTTGCCAGGAATTTCGCCATCAGAAAGTAGTTCCTGGAGAAATTTAATTCACTGTTGTCAAACGAGCCGATAATTGTTTTCATCACTCTGAAGTTTTCCCAGTAATACCTAGTTACAAAATTTGATCCAAGTCGCCCCTTCTGCCCCTGATATAAATAATGTCCCTCGAGATGGTCCTTCCAAAAAGACTTACGTCACGCACCCAACCACCTGGTCCACTTCTAGGAAATTAGCTCGTTGCCTCTTCAGTAATTCGATGAAGGGCATGTGCTGAACCTGTTAGGTGTATCCTTTAGCAGCCTTTACCATGCACGTCGCAGCGTCTGTTTAAGCATGTCATATTCGTGTTGGATACCTGTGACCCGCAGTAAGCTCAAGTACCTATCGAAGAGCTTACTTACTGTTGGGAAATTTCCTTTTTCTAGGTAATCACAGTTTATGGAAAATTATTCACCTGGCCAACTTCTTTGATCATACTTACTATGAATTGCCCTAGAGGGTCAGTTGCCTTATCCGTTGACACCCTGATTTCCTTACCTGCTATTTTTTTTATTCTATTGTGCATGATATTTTCATAGCGGCACTTATTTTATTTTTTTCTTTTTGTGGAAGAGTCTTGATAAGACTTTTTGGTGTTTTTCTACAAACTCGAGCAGTTTTGGATTGTTAAATTTTTCTCAAGGGAATATCGGCACAAATGTAGGCTTTACACATTTCTTGGCGAAACTCAGAATGGCTTTGAAAAGCGATGATTAGATCAACAAGTATTGCGCTTCACTGGTGTCAAACGACCCGATGATTTTGTTTCACCACTCTGAAGTTTTCACAGTAATAGTTACAAACTTTGATCCAAGTCGGCCCTTCTGGTTAAAATGGGGCTACTACATTTTCTCTCCGTGGATTCACTCTACATTTTTGTTTTTCTCTGTTAACAAGCTGATACCCAGTAACTTTCATATCATAGATAAACTGTAATAGTACCAGGCGTGACTTCGTGGAAATCATAGATATCCACAGTGAAAAAACAACTTCGTTTTTGTATTTTCATAATGTTGCTTTTTCACTATGGATCACATGGAGTTGAGATGGAGTTTGTAGTAAAGCATCTGTTCATGATAGAAAATATTTTTTCACCGCATTAACTTATAGTGTTTTTATTTCTGCAGGGCACTTTCTTTCACTTTAAGCAAGTTTTATACTAAACTTGACTACTCACAGCGAGAAACAATATTCGATACTCTCCTCGGCTAGAGCTCTTTTAGACATTCATCTTCCCTTCAAAATTTCCTATTCCCCTCCTCCCCCCCACGCCCTCACTATCCCCTTTTAAGGATCTCCGACTGCCTTGAATCATTTTGAATTCTCAAGTAGACGAGTGCTTGTAGACAAAACTTACTTTTCGACATGGAGTTCGTATTTTAGTGGAAATAAACCAGGAGGACATGAATTGAGGTCTCACTATAAGATAAAACACGTTATGTCAAAAAAACCTACTTTTATTGAAAATACCAATGTATGTCTAATTTTACCCTAAAAACAAAAAAAGTTTAAAATGACTGAAAAACTAAAACAAAATGTCCTTCACCTGCAAAATTGACTGATAATGATGTAGGAAAAGCTCTTTAAAAAAGCTTAGTTTATTTTTAAACACATTTTCCTTTATATTAGTAGCGTTTTAGGGTTCAAAAGAAAAATTATGAAAAATCATACAGTTCGGTACTCTCATCATGTCTTATGGTTGGGCGCAGCGGCCCACTTAATTCTCCTATGACTTCCTAACATCCTTTTGCTGTCATGTTTCTCAACTTACACGTTTTCCATTATTTATTTCGTGTTGCTATTTAAACCGTTCATTCTACCTTAAAAAAATATTTCCTCTTCATATTTGCGCTGTTATCATCACCCATGCCCTTGGTTAAGCGAATTAGATATTTTTTCTTATTAAAATATTTGTTGTGTATTGCTGTGAATAGACTCCCCTTCTTGAAGAAAGACAGCTTGCGTTGAATTCCCATTCTTTGTCCTTGATTTGCCTATTTCCATCATTCCTATTCGCCCAATAGCGAAAGCAATCCTCTTTTACGGTTTTAACAGCTCTTTCCCCATATCTGTATTTTAGAAAAACATTAGTATTTCAACTTATTTGGAGGTTATACTCTTTCGTCACCTTCTCCAGGCTAACAGTGATATATTTAAGATTCCTCCGTACTTCACTGCTACAATAATGTAAATTGAGATTAGGGAAATGTGTGAAATGATGTTAGTTTGTCTCAGTGTGCACCCTCTTTTGCAGCCTTTCATCTTTAGGTCTCATTAATAGTCTTCGTCGGCGTTGAGCATTATGGATCAAAGTATAGATTCTTGTTTCCCCCCCCCTCTATTCTATTCAGGATGCACGGATGGGTCCCGTTTTAATTCAATCCAACTAATCTCCTCTACTTAGTGTAATGATTACCTTTCCGTCATAATAAAACACCCTTGCCTTTAAGAACAAGAAGTATTTCGGTACAGCTGGCGTTATCATATACGCACATAAATAACGTTCATGCCATTTTCTTTCGGGGTTGGGAAAGTAAAAAATAGTTGATTTTATGTTATTCAAGGATGCAGCATTGTCGAATACTACGTCGTGGAATGATATCTCCAAATTCAAAATTGCGATCAACTTCGTTCTCTACTCTCTGATTCACAAGAATTCTAAGTTTTAAAATAGCTTCTATTGCTCCTACGTTTCCCAACTCCAACTCGGTCATACTCAGGAAATTACGATTTTTCAGGATTCATCCTTCTTGTAGGTGATTATTGCAAATATATTTGACCCAATTTAGATTAAATTATGATCCGAATGTTTTTGATCTCTCTTTTTTTTTGTGGAAGGCACATTCTTCATTATAAACTCTTTTGGCAGTATCTTCCCAAATAAAAATGAGACTAATATAATATTTACTCGCCATGTAACCTAATACAAAACATTTATTAAACTTTATATAGAGCACTAATGAATGACTCATAATTCATGGTTTGTTGATATGTTTAAGTTTTTATTAAATATTATCGACCGTTTATATTGCATGCTCAAGATGCCAGCGTGTATTCAGGTTCTTTTATTTTCCATACTCCTTAGAAGAGATTTTATTACAATGTCGCTACATTAGCGCACTTAATTTTGAGCCTTGATCCAATTACCGGTAGACACGTGGACATCTCCCAGCGCATCTGACCTCCTTATCGACTGGCATCTCCCCTCGCCCCTCCGCGCGCGCACTCACACACACACACATCCCTGAATTCAAGTCCATTAAACTCGGCCGTCGTCTGCCGTAATTGCCAATTACACTTCGCCGTTCGATCGCTCCCTATTACGGAATATTCGTCCTCTCTCCCTCACCTCCGTCGCCTTCCGCTCCGAAATGGAACCCTCACTCGCGTTGTAACGTTAAATAGCCTTAATTCAACTTTCCGCGAAATGGCACCGATATATAGTGTCCTCGTGAAAATAATAAAAAAAGGTGAGACGCGTATTGAAAATATGTATTTCTTCATGGAAAAATACTAAGTGAATTTCACTTCGGATTTTACTTTCCCCGCGCATAGAGAAGGGGAAAGTTTCACATGCATTCATTTTAAAAAGTTCGAATTCTGGGTTTTAACCGAAATATAATTATTTAGGTCCTCGAAATTTTTTGCCAAATTTCTCGATTCAATTGTATGTGACTTGTATTTTTAAGCATGTTAATTCTAACTCCTTTTATTTGATTAAATGAAAATTCTATATTTAATAGAAAAAATGTCAACTCATCGTGATCTACTTTTATAATATAGGTTCGCCAACACATTAATTCATTTTACGGAACAGTACTTGGTAAAAACTTGAAAAACGAACTCGATATTTTAAACATAGTAACTGAATACGTACTGCTAACGAATAGAATGGATAAAGTGATGAAAGACAATTCCATTAGTTACGTCTGCAGGTAAAATTGCCATTTCACGTAGAAAGAGGGACTAGATGTTCCAAGAATACAAGTGTATGGAAATATTCTAAAATTGTAAATTGAATTTCCCACCTACTTGTGTTATTGTGCAGATTGTTTAGTAACTTATTCTACAGTAAAATAACACGCATTATTTTATTTTTACTCTCCTCATTCAGTGACAGGATTTATTACATTTTATTTGTTAAGGAACCTCTTTATGTGTCTGCAATGGGTGCTATGGTCCCCGTACCCTATAGTTCACATTAAATTTCCTTTAAATGTCCATACAGTTATCAATGCAAGGTACTTGAAAATAAATATACCTACTGTTTCCAAGCTACCACAAGGCCCACAAATGAAATCATGTATCATTTTAAATCAATAACTAGGTTTCAGCTTCACCTAATGTTTTCTACCCACGTGTAGTAATCACGCCAAATGGCATTTCAATTTATTAATATGCCCTCAGTAAGTCTTAGGGCCTTGCATCATGCATATTTAAGAAAAAAAAACCTTCCAATGTCCAATGCATCACCTTCATTCATGTGACGCACTTGATTAACATGTTAAACATTTAAGTAATTTATTTTTACTTTCATCCAATCTATTCCATAGATTTTTGTAGCATGCTTCATCCCATAATCATGAAATATTTTGTTTTGCTTGGGTGTTGAAACAAGTTTGATGCACACTGTAAATTTCTTTATTAGAAACTTTGTGTTCTGCCTCACAGATTTCGGTTCTATTCTCCCACTTTCTTTTTTTTCTCTGTTAGAATTGAATTTCACAATTTTCTTGTCTGAATAATTTTGGGGGGTATAGTGAACTGCAAAATAACCTCCTTCGGAATAGTTTAGTTTCTTTATTTTACATCCAAGAAGAAAATTAGCGTGACGAAATGTTAGGCGGGAGGTTTGGTCTAAATCCCTCGTGTTTTCTTCCACATTGTCAAATCTTCACATTGTAAAAATCATCAGACTAGGCCAGGAATACGGACTGGGATCCTAATAGGGACGTATCATTTTTACACTTCAAAATTCCTGAATTTTTTTGCACATCAGTGTGTGACTCCGTAAAAGTTACCGTTGCAGCACTTCCCGAAGTTTATTTGAAAACTGTTTTATTGATCATCTCTTGAACCATTGTTTATTGGTGGGAACTATAAAGCTAGTAAAAAAAATTGCTTTTGATGTAGAGTTTAACTGAAGTGAAAATTCAAGTATCCTTTTCACCCCTATATTATCACTCGTGGAGCAGATTTAGCTTCTCCATATGTCTCCATGTGGATAGTGGATATTCGATCCATTGTGATGCCCAAGCGTCTTACGTTTTCCAAAATGTCCCTGGGTCACTTCCGAATCTTTTAACGCAGGTGTTTCTCTGTTGTTTTTAAGTGTAACTCTGTAAAATTTCAGCATTCATTTATTGTCCAAAATCAACTGCAACTACTCTATAAATCGTGAATGCTATGTCACTTTAATTCATTTCGCGATATGTATGGACCGTCAATCCTCTAGAAATACACTGTTGTCTGAGAGGCAGAGGCTGTTTTTATGTTACTTTCTGTTTCCTGGTTAACCTCAGTAATATACATAATGCGCCGTAAACACTGCCACAGTTCCCTACATAGTCAGACCCTTGCTACGTGGCCCTTCGTTGTCTTTCGCCTATTGCCTCCAATAGACTACATTATCAATGCAAAATCATTCACAGATTCTGAAATAAGGAAACATTTGATGTCGTTCTTTTTCAGAAAATAGAGGAATAGTAATTCCCTTAAAAAGCATTTGAATGTTTTTTTTTAGATCGAGCTGAATCAGCTGAAAGTTCTTCATCCTGTGGTGAACAAACAGCGGTCATATTAAAAAAAATAGCTGCAGAATATTGTTCCCATGTACAATTTATTAGCTGCATGATTCTTGCAACGAAAATTGCACCCTTATTACAAAATTTGAGGTACATAACCGCTTTATGATGGTGTAAAACAAAGAAATTGATTTGCCCTAATATTTTACGCTCTTCGGTAGTGAATTTATTGAAGCCATTTTTAATCTATTTAAGATTTCAGCACTATATACAACTATAATTTTCTAACACTCAGCTTACAGTAATTACTGTAAAGTAATTCAGTATTTATTAAAAATCATTTAATTTAGAGTTCGGTAAAAAGGTTGCCACATATCATATGCATCATAAAATATTTCACTCTTTTTTCACATTCAATGCGTGTGTGCCTAAGACCCATGTGCTGGAAACAGCACAAAACTGGTAATCCTGACGAAATTTATTCGTTAGAAACAAAAGTTTGAAGCCAACCAGAATATTTAATTCATTCTTCTTAATTATTTGGTGCAACTCATTTCAAAACGTTTTACATTTAATGACCCAAACCAGCCAGCCAAGGATCTCACGTGCCTTCTGCACCCGGTTACTTAAAAGAACATTGATTGGGTGTGATCGCCTTCACCTTCCGACGATGCTTCTTTTTGCAATACTCGTTTTGTTTCTCGAGTAATCGAGGGCTGCTTGATTCACTCTCTTTCACTCGGTACTCTCCGGTACCCTCCCAGGTTTTCAGCTTTATGACCATTTTATACCAGCCCTACCCCTTTTTCGACATTCCCCTTTCCTCTTCTACATTTTCCATTTACACCCAAGCGCTCCTTGCTCTCATACATATGACCTACTTTAGCCACGGCCTAACTAACTAAGCCATAAAGTTTTCACTCTCGAATTTTTTTGTAGCTGCATCTAAAAAATGTGAGCTATTCTCATCTCAAAAGACGCAATAAACGCTCTTCTTCTTGCAAATCCATTTGCGTACAAGTTAATACTTATTTGAACTCTTAAAATGTTGAAATTTGGTCCGGCTGCTTAAGGTGATTTATCTCGAATTAGACTTTAAATTAAGCCATTAAAGGTAGTCAAATCAGCATTACGCTTATAAATTACTCCAAGCGAGATGCTGAGTACTTTAGGTTATAAAGCTAATCTAACATCTAATGCTGAACTTAGCGTAAAGGTCACCATGCATAGCTTTGCATATCCATCCACTTTGCGCTGCATACACTTAGATAGTATAAATATTGCGTATCCTCTTTGTGAATCCAAATCTGATTTTTCGTCTACTGACCTCCACTCACTTTACCGCAGCATAGTGTTGAATCTGTGGAGAAAGATATGGTTGTTATATTTCGATAAAAAAGCGCCCCTACAAAAACGTATCTAACGTACTAACGATCATTCCTATTTACCTATTTACTTGCGTAAATCGGCGTAATCAATCGTGTATAATAAGTTTCACAATAGATAACTGCACACTTGATAAATGCCTGGGAGATCTCAAAATTCATCCAATTTCCGGAGGATTTTTGGGCTCCTGGTCAACCATAGGTAGGTATTCAAAAATTGATAGTAATATTATGAAATAATCCTCTTGGTATGATGGAATATGATTCTTGCGTGAGGGTAGTCAGAAAATTCCATCTTTCATTATCATTTAAGGACTGAGTATCGTCAAAGATGTATCATAATATTTTCTTTATCTTTCGAAAAATTTAAATGTTTCGAAATAGTTCCCATCCAAATAATATACTCAAGCAATTGTAAGTTAACTCATGGGTGATTTAAATAGACTAAGTACGTACATTCTCTAATGGGCAGATCCCTTCTCTAACGACGATCACCGGCTTTCTCCCTTTTTTGCAACGCCCAACCATAGATAATCGTTACTTCAAGGAATCGGTGGTCGGGATTTCGAGTCCCAGAAGCAAATTTCTCCAGTAAATCTCTCCCCTGTTTTGTTCCCGTCTAATTAAATGTGGCCCTCGTGTCAGGTTTCTATGCCGATGGCATTGATTTCACGCCAATATTGCTAATAAAAATGGAAAATTGGGTGTACCGTCTAATGGCTGTCATTTATTAAGGCTAAATATTGTATTGAAATCAATTATTTAATACCACCCTGCATGTTTCTATAACGCTATGCACTTCGTTCCAACTTGATGCTCTAGATGGATAAATGAATGCGTGTGGACTAATGCACGAGATAGAATAATAATTAAATAATTACATAGCATAGGCACTCCATTTGCGTGCGATTTGAATGCGCATGATTTAAAAAATCCCTTCTTGCTTTACCTTGAGTTCATTAACACATGCGAGTGACTTTTAACTGCCGTCAATCCCTTATCTTGTGAAGCTGCCTAATTTGATTTTTTTATTAAAAATCTTATTCATTCCACGCGATAAATTATCGTGAAATATTACGCAAACGAATAATTTATGGTGTGCTTTTTACACAATTCTTGAGGAGTGATAACTTTTGAAATAATCATAAAATTTCAAAAGTTAAATTTTAGGTACCTCCAATGCCAAATTAGTTCCACATGGTATAAGTATCGGCTTCCAATATTAATATAAATCCAAGTCACATGTGAAGGTTTTGTATTTGGAAAACGGATAACATTTTATTTACAAAATACATCTATTTTTCTGAAGCTCATTGTTTTTCTACTCAGCATGCATAATGTAAATGTAGAGATATGAATTTGAAATAATTCGAGATATTCCTTCTTAAGTAAACGATTTCGTTTATTTTCTCCTTTTTTCCGCGCCTGGATTATAGGTTTCCATTTTCTCTAACGTATGACTCGTCTTCAATATTTACAGCCGTCTCACCTAAGCTTTGCCCTAAAACTGCTCCCAACGTATTTGTGACGTCCGTGAATAATGTCCTCCTGGCTGCGGCTGCAAAACTTGGAAACGGGCGAATAAAGCAATTCGTCATTTTTCACACGTTGGAAATAAAATTCCATTCTCTCCTGGGAAGAAGAAGTAGGAATATAAATTATACTAGTGATCTCTGTTTTTTTGTTTCAGTCCCACAACCTCAAATTAAATTATTTATTACCCCATTAACTATTTGGTAAATGGGACATATTCAGTACGTTCTTAAGCGAAAATAATATTTCGGTGTTACACATTCAGAGTGTTTTTTCATATTGGTTTTTCATTTAATAGGGATAAAATGTTGCTTTGTCCTGAGAATTGATTTCAGAATGCCTCGGTTATATTTGCCATGCTCGAATGCATAACCTTCGAAACCACATCTTAAATTCTCTCCATCCTTTCTTTCACACAGCATTATGCTTTCATATCCGCTTAGTCTGTGGCGCCAATTATTCCCTCTGCTTCCAAAAGAATATATTTCTGCTCCATTTAACGCTGAATTATTTTATCCCCTCCCCCCCCCCCCCCCCCCCCCCCCCCCCCCCCCCCCCCCCCCCTCCCNCCCCCCCCCCCCCCCCCCCCCCCCGGTCCACCGCGTGTTTCTTCCTGGTTCCCGTTGGCCACCCAGCGAGCGCCCTTATCTCTGTCGTCATTGTTTCTCCGCACGCATAAATCTTTATCGCCGGTGCGCCTGTGACCCTCGCCCCGCATTCCCCTTCTTTATTTGCGCCGTAAAGCACAGAGATAGGCCAGCCAACCGTCCACTCTTTCATCTCTGGATCCCCCCCGCAAACTCTTTCGAGGTGATTGCCGTTGATATCCTGGGCGTGCGCCATTATTATCGCAGCACAGGGAGGCAACGACACTTGCTACCGTTCCTGTGTGTTTATAGGTATGTACACACGTACATAACGGTAGGCGTGGCATTGAGGGCAAATGGCAGCCATTACGACGTGCGGAGTGAAGTTTTACTGGCGCCCTGCAAAGGAGGCGCATTGCCCCGAGAGAGCGCAGCGAGGTATCTGCGATGCCGCTTCGTCTCCTGCTCGTGTCCCCCTCGTCCCGGATCGTCCCGTTGTTCCCGCTGGGGCCGGCCGACCCACCCCATTCCGGCCCATGCGTCCAGAGAAGAGGAATGTGTATTCGAATTCGACGCGGCCTCCGAGCACGTCTTGCACGACCTCCCACCCTGCATGTCTTTTTCTTACCCCAATATCTGTACACTGCGCCCGAAAAGATGGACGAGAGGATAAGGAATATTTGGAGCATTCTATTTTATTTTATGTACGCATCCTATTTTATTATTATTTATTACGCATTATATTTTATTATATATTTTATTTACGCATTGTATTTTATTTAACATTCTATTTTATTTAATGTATATTTAATGTACGCACATAATTCTTCCAAAACCTCATTTACCTGTTTTTCTCTTTGGGCCAATTGTTTCATCCCACGACTCCTCAACAGAACGTAATGTCGCTTATATTGATTACTTCCTTCAACGCCTTGTCGTTTATATCCTCATAAATTAAATAAACTCCTTCCTATGTAGACTCAATTCAATATCTCTTCCTCAGAATTCGAACATGATGATGGCCCTCATTGATGAGATTTTTCTTGAACCATCTATTTCCCATGAAGAAGGCCACTCTCCTCTCCGAAATTTCCTTTCCAACGCCCCACCTTACGAGTCCATAGCACAAATTTCCTTGCAAGCTCACCCATGTCATCCTCATGTGAAATTTGTTCACATTCAAAAATAGCCAATACTATGGTGCCATGGTGCAATAGGTCCAGTCCCTCGTATGCCAATTTATACCTCGGACTCAAACTTTCTCTGTAGCCACTCCCTGAAATGCTTACTTTGGCTAAATATAGAGATATTTTCCTCCTTTGGCAACACGGTATTGACTCTCTCGATATTTTTATTTATTCCAGTCAATACCACATCCTCTGCTTCTTTCACTCACATCCCTAGAAATCAACGTTTCCCTCTCTTGCAACAAATTGCACACCTCTGTACATATATTTAAGCCAAAGGCAAAAAATAATACTTTAGCTTCAATAGTTACCATCATTTGCACACCAAACAATCTATTCCCTATGATCTCTCCATCCATGGAAACCACGAATGTAATAATCCTGATTCCCTAAACAAAGTTCTTTCCAGACTGCACGCCTCCTTACTCACAGTCGGACGGAAACACCCAGACTCCCTAATAAATTAACAAATTCTTAAACAAACAAGAAACCCCGAAACAATAAAAAGAACTCCAACAACTATAAACACAACACTCTCTCCGAGTAGACTTCCCAGGCGTGGAATCCTTCAAAGTTTTCCTAAAAGATCTTTTCTCCTTCCTTTGCAACATCAATCACCCCGCCAACCTGTCGTGGTTATTCCTATAGAAATAGTCTTTGTACTTGTCAGTTCCACAGTTACCTCTTCTATTTCTGTCAGTTCAGGTGGTTCTTCATCATCCAATAATCAAATCTGTTTGGGAATCATTTCGTAGATTTTATTTATCTACAATTTTGTTCTAATTTTGAGGCCCTTACTGAAAAGAAGTGAGTATATCTTGCTCTAAGCCATTATTTCCGTTAATGTATCTTAGGAGAGATTTTTTTGTGATAATAATGACCGATCAAGCAGGTTTTATGCCGTCCACTCCTGTTGAATCCCCCACTACAACCGCGTGTTTATCTCCAGTTTGCCTTGCCCGCATTAATCTTGCAAGCGAGCATTTATTCCAATCATTCTCAAGACCCATGAGACTGTCGTCGCTGACTGACCTCATTCGTGGAAATAGCAGAAGGACGTATTGCCTTCAATAATCATCTCAGAGGGACGCATCTTTCCATTTAGCTTTTAATATAGGTAAGAATGATTTCATATCATCCATCTCGGATTGTGCCGATTAATCAGTACCCAATGGGGTTTTCATCCCGTTTCGCAATTAGAAACTAGAGTATATTGGCTGCTTGTTTGAGTGGCGCTCCTTTATTTGACCCATAATATCCGGTTGATTTCCCAAACTATTTAATTTTGTTATCCCTTTCTAAAACCATTTACCAGGTTCACCACGCATGGCTATGGAATAATTCAGCCTTTAGGTAATGGAAGGTATCTGATAGGCCCATGGACCATACGCTGCTACAATTCTAAGCCCCGCCTTGCACGGCACTAAATACCATCAAACCATACATTTCTCCTTGCCAGTTTTTTTAATTCCACATACTTTTTACCTCCCTTAATTCCGTCCAATATCCCTTATATTTTCCATCTTCTACCTTGTCCCCTCCATCGCAATCTCCAGCATTCCAACGCTACGAAATATGCCCTGCATTCATATTTCGTGCCTTCTCAGAGTTTCTACCAACAAATTCCTCTCTTCCCTACTGTGCCGAGCGCTTCTTCGTTTGTTTTTTTTCTCATTTTATTTTTTTCCTTTATTATCCACTCCGACATACCGAAATCCTTCTATATACGCTTTAATTTTTGCCTCAATGACCAAGATTCAGAGCCATAAAATACTACGCTCCATGTGAACGAATTTGGTCTACTGAAAATCTGTCTTGGTCCGTCCCCAACTTTTATTTCTGCCTCCAGCTCTCGTGATACATTATATGCGCGAAGCTAGCTTTAAAACACGATTTTAACAGTTGTTAAACTTTTGTATTGATACAGAATTACATTACCCCCTGCAATAAACCAAAGAAAATGCTGCTTCGTTTTAAAGTTCATATTTACCTACTTTCTCTTTCGAATAAGATGACGGTGACAAAGACGGATTTTAATTGCATTTATTTGGTATCAGTTACTGGCCTTTTTAATTTTCCTAATTTTTAAGAAATCTGTTGTGGCTAGGACTTAGATCTTGTAACAGCATACGAACTAAACGAAACATCATGTGGTACTTCCTTTACCTAGGTACCTAGTTACTCTATATGTGTCAAATATTATTTCAGCAGATAATTCGATCCATTAATTTTATAATATAAAATATCTGAGTCAAACATTTTTAAAGTTATGCTTCCAAAATATTCAGTTGTGTCGGCTTAATTCACTAGGAAATAGTGAAGTATTTTCGTATTATTTTTGCACTTGACTACGTTAGTTGCAAACTCAATAAAATCTGACTTCCCGTATTGATTGTGTTAATGTGAAGTAGATACTAGGTTTCAATGGTGTAAAGAAATAGTTCCACCATTATTTCTGACATCTGAAATTCGCAAAATGAATCAATCGATTTTTTCCTCCCGAAATCCCTTTGGCTTTTGCTGCCGCAGTGAAATTGAAATACTTTAGAAAAGCGAGTAGAGGCCGTTTCCTACTTCCAACTCTACTGCCAGAGACCGCATGGTTCTAATTCGGTCTTGCTCTATATTTGCGTCCTCAGAACAACACTTTTCACCTTAAATGGTGTTACGAGGGACATATTTTGACCGCAGCTAGCAGGAGTATTTCCTGACAGAGATGTATCGCTCAAATGGTCAACATAGAGTCCTTCGCTAAAGTACTAATACCTTACGATTTTTCAACTTTCAACTCCTATAAGCCCATAACGTAAGATCTTTCCCCGATCAAACACAAGGGCTGTAAGAAAATGTTAGTCACCCCAAGAACCATAAACCGATTCAGGTAATATTTTAGTACCTTCTGTTGAGCCGCAAAAGGGAGCAATATCCACCGAGGGGTGTAAAGTAACCGCGCTGAAATGAGAGGAAGAGAGAACTTCCCAGAGTGAGGAGTCGTTACAGCAGATCTTAAGCAGGGTGTGAGGGGAGTTGGGGCGGCAGAATGCGATGGAGTGCGGTTCGTAGGGTGCGGTTGGAAATTCAGATTCGGGAACGAACGGTCCAGAGTCTCTCGCTGTCATCAGCCACACTCTCTCTCACCAGAGTTTACTTTGATTTATTTCTGCGTAGCAAAACTTAGTTCTTCCGGGTGAGTGGACATGCAACCGCAGCGTTGGACATTAATTGTTGCTGCAGCGAATACTAACGCTACTAGCGCGAACGCTAACGCTACTAAAACTTCTCAATATCAAGGGGCCACTGTGAAAGAATCCTATCGGATCCTTCGTGTTTTTGGTAAATCATCATAGATAAGGTATTAGTAAAAGTCTAATGATATATATTTTATAATTATTGTAAGTAATTTTAAAAAACATTTTTTTTCGCGCGTACCACACACAAATTTGTGACGTTCGCATGTAGAAAGTGCTAGGTGAGCACTACTCCCAATGGCGAAACAATTATTCAGGATGATTATTGTGGCAGGTGGTTCTATGCCATTAAAGGCACTGTTCCTATTCCTTGGTAGAGGCTGAAAAAACTCCCGCGCCATCTACCGTCGAAAATATTCGGGTAAATTGTCGCGTAATGTCGCATTGCAGGTCATTGGCCCTGCAATTTGAAGGTCTTTGTTTCCTTTCCCGGAGCAGGAAACTTATTTTATTCTACTTTCCTTGTATTCGTCCTTTCATTTGTCCTATATCCTTGAGACTGTGTATATGTATGAACTTGCATGTGAGTATACGAGGTGCTACCCAAACTTTCCGAGAATTAGAATATTGCACTAACACCAGTAACAGTAGTAGTAGCGAATTTCTACCGCTAGATACCACCTGGTAAAGCTGCTGCTAAATCCCACCGAATACTAAAGGAGGCTGTTGGTGGACAAGCTCAAAGCCAAAAGCCAAGGAAGGACATTTGAGTGGCTTAACCGTTTCATAGATGGCCGGGAGTGTGTGAAGGATGGTAAACATTCGGGTCGACTGTCATCATGCGCAACTCCAGAAACCATCGCGAAAGAGAGTCAAGTGATCCATGAGATCCGAAGTCAGACAATCTACGACGCTTGTAGTAGAATTGGACTGTCAAGCGGGACATTTCAACGAATTCTAGCGAATGCACTGAACGTGATACGAAATGCAGCGAAGTTTGTCCCGAGACCTTTTGGTTGAGGTGTGCACTGAGCTGCAAGCAACAGTTCGAGATGGCCAAAGCTTTCTGTAGTGAGTCATAATGCCAATGAATCATGGGCGTTTGATTATACCTTGATAAAAAGCAGCAATCTTAACAGTAAAAGATATTTTGGAATTCGCAGGCAGAGAAAGAAGAACATTGGGTAACAAAAGCAACAAACATTTAGAAATGGCACTACAGTCGCCACTACCACTAAATACGTCATCAACAGGCTCTAGACTCTAGCAAGAATTAACTTTTCCAGTCTTTCACCATCCATTCCATGTGGAAGCATAACAGGACAGTGGACCCTACAAACGGTATTCACAATCGCTATGCAGTGGTAGTGTTGCTTTAACTAACCCAACAAAGCCTAGGGTATCCATACGATCACTAAACCCTAAATATGGCAACCAAGGTCCGTCTGCTTCACGCCTCGATGATATTATCGTTGTTTTTTCCGTTTCATGGAAATTACACTTAATTAGAGCTTCGTTCTGTGCAAAACGTTGCAAAAATTTTGTGGCACCACTATGAAAGTTGATGACTATAGTTTTTAAGGTAATTTGTAATTGCTGATGTATATCAATGAGTTGCCATGTCATTGATATTAATATGCTGCGTTGAAGCAGTAAAAGTTGGACGACGGAATTATTTATTGAATTTGAAGTTGACAGAAGTGTCACTTACCGGGTAAACTAAAATAAATTTAAACTCCACACGTGAAAACAAGCAAAAACATATTTTGTAAGAAATTCATGCAAAAAATGTTTTAACGCCACTTATAAATCTGTATTTATTGCCAAATATATTTATCCCAAAAGACATCTCCTCATACAATTTGCACCTTCAATTTAGGTTCGAGTTATA
>LYUA01000564.1:82677-93738 GCA_002093875.1 Calopteryx splendens | reverse complement strand
TCCTCTCCCCTCATCTCCTCTCCCCTCCCCCTCCCCCCTCATCTCTTCTCCTCCCCTCCATCTTTCCTTCTCTCCTCCCCTCGCTCCTTTGCGTTGCTATCATAGAAACTTCCAGGTGATTTTCCCTTCTCCTGCTATTCCGAAGTTTTGCTCAAAATATCTTTGGAATCAATTGGTATTCGAAAATTTGGGGAAAGTATTTACCTAAAACCCAGTTCCGAGGATATTACCTGCATATTTCATTACCAGAAAATAGAGTAGCCATTTGAATTTTCTTACTTTGCGCGATGCATTTTGTGAGCACGTGCTGGTTAAGCTCGTTTGTTGTGGACTAATTTGATTCCCTGACAAGCCACCAGGTTGCCCGGATGTCTTCTTCGCTCGTCGGAAATCGTGCTCGACCTTAACAAGATACGCCAGTCATTATGTGGATAGTTTTTCAGTAAAAATGACCTCTGCCTTCGGAGCAACTCAAGTGGAGTCACTACTACCCCACTTGATTTTTACGTTTTTTGCCGCCTCATGTGGTGAGAGTTTTGAGCGACCCCGTGCGTTGCATCTGTAACTAGCAAGAAAATCTATGGCCATATCCGTTTATGTACTAAACGCACACTTATTAGTTTGTAGAAACTCAGCAGTTTCATTATTCTATCAGACGTTTTAGGTCAAACTAAGTGTTTTTGAAATTTTTCCTCCACGTGCAAATTTGTCGTAATGTTTACTATTATTAATTACATATTTTTATTTGTGAAAGTATGAAATACTCCTAGCTATACTATTGAATTTGACGTAATCAATCTACGTCTTCGTAATTTTAATAAAAATGAGCGCGAGAAAGAATGTACCTATCGCTCGTGTGAATTATTTATTGCATACGGTGGCGCCGCAGGCGCGGGGTTGTGTCTCCTTAATGCTTTTGACCTCTGCCCCCGCACTCTTTGAAGCCATTTGTTTCCGTACCCAAAGGTTGGCCGTCGCCGCTGCGTTGTACTTGTTGTTTCCCGGGGCCCTAAAATATTCATGAAGCCTTGTTACTTTCGCTTCAATGACGAGATTCTCCCAAAAATTTTATCCCTCGTCGTAATTAAGAATTATTCTCTGCAACGCTCCATGTGCTTGCGAGCCTTAACAAAGAGAGATGATTCCCCTTCCCTCTGGTTGGCTTCCCCCAGCCAGCGTAATGTTGTCATATTTGTAGGGAGAAAAATAATCTGATGATGAAAATAAAATTGTTTAAAAAAGGTTTCTGTGGTTTTCTGGATTACAACTGAAAACTGTTATTACATCCGAGTGTATATCAGCATCGATTCACGATGGCTAATGTACATATTATATCGCAATGTTATTATCAGATTCTCAGAGGATTATACCTATTCCTGCCTTCTTTGAATTTCTCCCAATAGCTTTCTCTCCCGCCCCCACCATGAGCTTCGTTTGTTTTTCTTTCTGTTGATTTCACTTTTTCCATTCTTCTGCACACCCACATTTCGAAAGCTCTTGGCTGATTGGCTTACTAATGCTTGATCGCCCGCAAATCTGACTGATTTAATTAATTCTCCGCCGACTTTCAGTTATGCCCATAGTCCTTCCCACGCCTTCCTTACTATTCCCTCCAAATGAACGATGAAAACCAAGATTGATAACGGAAAACCCTGCCTTATACCCCCATATACTTCTGCCCACCCTGTTTCTCCATCCTCTACCCTCACCTGTGCAGTCTGAGATGTCTAAAGGTTTTGAATAAGTCTATCCCTCCAGTGTACTCCTATCTTCTGCAATACTTTCATAAGGTGTTCCCAATTTACCCTAGCAAACGCCTTCTTGAAATTTATGAAGCATACAAATATATATTCTCTATATTCCTTTCTATCAAGGACCTAATTTCTGCTATGGCGTCACTTGTGCTTCTACCTTTCCTAAAATCTAACTGATTCTCTCCTAAGTAATGCTCAACCTTCTTCTCTATTCTATTATTAATGATCATGTGTACTACCTCTTCTGCGTGCGAAATCAAACCAATTGTCCTACAGTCCTCACATACTGCTGCTTTTCCATTCTTTGGGATGGGAATTAATACTGGTCTGGTAACAAACTTTTCTGGGCACATTCCACCCTCATGACTGCTTCGAACGACCTCATAAAAACTCTTTCTTTCATGTTGTCCTAAAGTCTTTAACAATTCTGCAGGGATGTTATCTACCCCCGTAACATTCGATTTCCTTTCATTAAATTCCATTTATATTTCGTAATCTAGTATGCCTGGGCCTTAGCTACCATCGCTCTTCGCATAAGCTCTTCGACATCATTTTCTTTCTATGCCCAAGTTCATTGGCCCGATTTCTTTACCGTATAGCTCTTTTATTTATTATTTTCATTTTACTTTGATCTCTTTTTATTCCATTAACACTTTTCCTGATGCATCCCTAATAGTGTGCACGGCTTTTCCTTTCCTAATTCATGACTTTCACTTTCCTTTACGGTGCACCCATTTCACCCTCTCTCTGTAAACTCTCCACCCCCTCTTTCCACCACTTTCCTTTTGCTTTATTTGTTTCTCGCCTTAATTTATTGTTCTTGCATTTTTTTTCTATATCTTGCTAAACATCTCTTCTAAAATCCATGTTTTTTTATTCGTTTTCTATCTACCATTCCTATAGTTTCGCTTGCAACTCCAGTTATCCCTTCTTTGAGCCAAGTATTAACAGAAAAAAAGTATATTTTTACCTATTCGGCCTTCTTTTGCTTGCCTTATTATGCTTAAAACCTCTGTTTTTTTCGTTTCATTTTCTTTATCCCAGGACTCAAAGTTGGACTTAAAGAAGAGTGGGCATATGCAAATATTTTACGATGACCCACATAAAAATGATGAAAATTACTGCTGAATAATTTTTGCAAGTTTCTAAGTGAAAATTTTAGAATATTTAATTTAAGAGCGCTATAAGTGTGATACATAGATTTATCATAGGTAACTCCAAACGAACGTTTCGCCGTTCTGCTTCCATGTTTGCAACCGTATGTTCTTTAAGCATATTTGTTTCTCTTCTTCGTGAACATCTTCTTAGCTTAGCTTCTAAATTTCTTTGCTTTATGTCTGCTGAGCTTCTACCAGGCCATATTATATAGCTTCAGAGGCAGGTGAAGGATTTCTGTTGCTCTAGTTTCTGTCCTCGGATTGAAACATCAGACATCATCAAACTAGGATTAAAGGTAGGGTAGATAGAAATATGGGGAAGATATTAATGCAAGCAGCTGATAAAGTGACAGTATCAGTGTCTTAGAAACATTAATCTTCGAAATTTGACTAACTCATTCAGGCAAATTGCCATCAGAAGTCATTAGTTATACCTATGAGGCTAAAATAAATTTCGACCTTCACATGTTTCCTCAGAGCTCATGTATTATGCTCATTATAGATTCTCTATGTGCCCATCAACACCTTCCACATTTAGGACTTATCCTTATGATCAACTTTGTTTTGAAGATTAAAATTAATTGGTTGGTAGTGTACTTACCTTTATTTTTACATTTCTGTGAAATTTATTGATGTGTATGTGCGGATAAGGAAAGATATTTTGCGCCTTGCTTCAGAATAAAATGGCTGATTACATTTAAGCAGATTTTAGTATATTTTACGCTTATTAGGTTCAAATAATTAGGATTCATTCTAAATTACTTTGATATTTCCAGAGGTATTGTACTGAACCAATGAATAATAAAATATTTTGAAACTTTTTTATGTAAGTCCTCATAATAATATCTAACGGATACAATCTTGCTGAATTCCATCGAAACAGTTTTCATAATATACAGATATCGATGAAACACAAGTTAGATAGGTAGGTCAAGTATTCTATCTTATTTCAATTTACGAGTGATTTCACAAAAATGGATAACCCTCCGTTTGTCACGAACGTTATATCTGCGTGATGAACGTTGTTGGATTCAATAACCCCTTTGTATTTTCTCCTTTAAGCATACATGCGACTTCGTTCTTCCTGCTTACCGAATCACGCCATCATTACTACCAGGGGAAGGAGGACGCCGCCACCTGACTCCATTATTGCAACTATTACTTCTTTTCATTTTTTAGCCTCATTAGCTGTTATTTCTCCGGCCTATATAATGGATTTATTTTTCTGAAGACTTATTAAAAACAGCCTGACCCTATTTGGATGTTTGTTTTTATCTAATGTCTCGATTGTGTCCAAAACAATTTTTTTATAAACAGATTTGGCTAACAGAATTTAGCTTAATAAAAAACAAAAAAACCTGAAAATGAGGGATCTTTAGCCTTATTCTAGGGGTTCAAACATGCTTGTAATATTGTAAAAATATTTCATAAATAATTGTATGCATAAATAGTTGATTACATTACAAATATGTATACAGCAAATGCTAGAGCGAACAATGAGTGACTTTAGAGGACAGATCATCGTTCTAAACACGTTAAGAGACGATGAAGGCATTCCGCTTATTAATTCATCGAAAACTTTTCCCACTCGATGTGTTTCATACTCGATCCTGACTTGGAGGCCTTATACATACTTTCTCATAAAAATTTTGCATTGAGTCCCGTAAACCATGACGCTTTAACAGTGCGCATGAATCACTGAGTTGAAGTTTGCCCCGTGTCACGCGATGCACGATTGAAATAACGATTGCGACTTTGATCCACGGAAATAAAAGATATACCTACCACGATATTGTCCTGATAATTTACCGGGATCATTCTTTTTCAGGATTGGTTTATGGTTTCCTCCATTCTTCGAATTTTCTGGCGATTTAATAGAAGACATTTTGGTTGGCATCCCAAAACCTGTCAAGCTTAGTCAAATTCGATTTTGGAAATTTACTCAAACGGAACTTATCACTCCAAAGTTCGTAGCCCATGGAGTAAATGAAGGTACTTAAGTGACGCTTTACCTTTTAATGTGAATAACATTCTTCTCAATGAAAATTCAAATCACATTCTTTCAAATGAGAATATATGATCTCTCTTACTAGCAGATCATTAAAATGCCGCTTTATGAAATTTCTTGCATCGTCATGTCGTGTTTGATCGTCGGCCGTGAAAAAACAGCCGTCGCGCACAAAACGCAAAGCATAGATTCACTCAATATTCCTACTTTTACCGAAACGCCCGGGCGTTTTTGTGTGTTTTGCTCCCGGGAAAGAAAGAGGCGATCGTTTGCATTGCCGAGCATGGATGGCCCTGTGACTATTAGGGAAGGAAAATCCATCCACAAACTCAAGCGCATTTTATGAAGCAATGGAGGATTCATCCTGACGACGAAGCCGTCCAAGGCCCCACTCTCCTTGTCGTCAGAAGTGGGCATTTCCGCACGTCATTCACGACCCCTCCTCCTTCAAGGAGCAACCCTCCCCTCCCGCCGTAAGACCACCCCTCACAGAATCACGAGTACAGCAATGCATTCTCTTCCTACCTTATCCTTCCTACCCTCTTCTCTCACTTGTCTGCCTGATAAAGCTCTTTTTTGTCCAATTAAAGACGTGGCTTCGCTTTCCCATCACTCGCTGTCCTCTATGCTTCACTCGCGTTTTGGGGAAATCATCAAGATCGAATCCAATAACAGGCCTGGTGAGAGAGTAAGGGGTAGATCATAGCTGAGAGTAAAAATTCGCTATAGGATTGCGTATCTAGATAGCCCGTTAAAGGAACACCGGTTACTTTTTTCCACGAAATAAGAGTACTTAACTAGATTATTAAAATATGCTCGACATTTTTTAGATTTTTGTACACTTTTGAAATCATATACCAAAACATTTTAATCATTTGTAAAACACGCCATTAGCTTTAATTCTTTTATCAAATCCAATCCTTACGAGTTCGAAGGAGAAAAAACAAATATACGTAAATGATCATCTTATTCATTAACCTTTATTTCCGGGACGAGATTGAGGCGTGAAGTATTTTCTGCTCTTTTTTCTACTCCTATATACGAGTTATTATTTCTGTATTTATTTTTTTTTGGTCACACAGTGTGACGATAAACTTACACCTATAATGGCCATTATTTGATGTTACCACATTAATAATAGGTATATATTCCTACCACAGTAATTAACCCGAAAGTTTATTTTATAGATACTGACCCCTAAGGCGTGTGAAATAAACAAATCAAGGTGGAGGCAGTTTCTTTCCCTGTGCCACCTGTGGTATCTCCAGTTGGCCTGGCAAATGTAAATTCAAACGGCCTTGGTGGAATCGAGGGTGTCCGCGGTCTTTCGAGTTTAATGCCGGGCAATCCAGCCAATAGCCGAGCGCTTATACCTAACCACCAGGCTACCTTGCCCTTTCAATATGTTAACACATGTTGCAATGGCGACACATTTAGACACATATAGGCGTTTCAATAATATATAATATTGTAGTTCAAGTGCTGGTCATTATGCAATCAAATAAATAGTATTGATGCCACGCCTCGAACACGATACAAGTATGTAGGAAAGCCAACGAAAACTTTTTTAATACTAGTATGGTAGGAGGAGAGAGGTGGCTACTAGGTGTAACCCGAAGATGATGAAAAAAGAGAGTTGAGGAAATATTGAGGGGAAGCGGGATGAGGAAGCCGTAGAAGAAGGGAGAATGTTGGGATTAGCGGGGTGGAGGAAGGAGGGGGAAGAGAGCTTTTTAGAATGAATGATGGTAGGTAGGAAATATAAAGAACTGAAGAAGGGAACTAACGAAACAAGTAGAGCAATATGTAGGGCAAACAAGATAAATTCCACGTGAAACGTAATTAACAATGATATTTTTAGGGACCGTCCAAAACNNNNTTCCACGTGAAACGTAATTAACAATGATATTTTTAGGGACCGTCCAAAACCCACCTTTAATAGGTAAATTACCAATTGTGATGATGATGTAGGAATAGCAGGGATAATAAGGGGAGTGTAGTGGATGATTCGCATGCGGAATCGGCCCAGGGCACCGTAGTGACATGTGCGCGTAATGAGCGAATGTGGGTGGAACTAGTGCCTAGTAAAACCTCTTTTAACAGGCGGACTCGTCAAAGGCAAGGAGAGCCTTCGGGTGGCCGCGAAAGAAGTCTTCGAGCCCTCCTCCCCGCGACCCCTCCCTCTGCCCCCGTCGTCATTTTTACGCGTCACAATCGGGTCGCAAATATTTGGCAAATCGCTGAGCCATTATATTGGTTCGGAGAGAGTTCTCTTTCATATTTCGAGAATTTCATGTTTCGTCCATCTCGGCTTCACCCAATACAGACCCTGCGTCCGAACTTCCTCCCTCCAACGCATCCCCCTTTCACTCATCCCCATGGGGCCCTCGGGGCCCTGGGCGGAGGCCCCTTCCTCGAGGAACACGCACCTCCTCTCTGCGCTCCCCCCCCCTCCACCCCCGCCCTTCTAGCCACTCCGGTCGAGCGGAAACTCCATGCTCCGCACCCACGGGCACTGCGTCCTTATGCTCTTCGGGCTCATCGGGTGGAATTCTTCTTTGCTCTGGTTGCCGGGCGAAAGGGATGGAGGGGAAGAGCGGAGGGATACGCACGCGGCTGTGTGTGTGGGGGGGGGGGCTGAATATCCGCGGGGCAATAGGTTTCAGAGAAGTCCTTCCGCCTTGCGAGTCTCGAGCACGCTCACTTCTCGTGGAAAATATGTGATGACGTTCAACCAATACTACCCACCGATAGCGTAGTAGTAAAACCGAACAATAGAACCAACCTATTCTCCTCACATTGGACTACTTTCGAGTTGAGAGATGGAAGAAATAATTTTCTCTGTGATGCGATGTGCAGGATGCGGAAGATTGGATATTTTATTTTCTCGTACAGCGTTTCTCTTCTCTTTTTAATCAAATCCCTTACTTTTTTCCCCAAAAGATGATAATAAGATCAGTCAAAGTTTTAATTATTGAAAAAATCTTCGTTTTTTTCGTAAAGTTATGACATTAAGTTACTCATAAATGCAAAGTACATTAATTAAGTTCATTTTGTGTAGAGTACTGTCCAATTTGAGTTCTGTGGGATTTATAGGAATTTCAAGTGTCCCTGGAAGCGAATAATTAGATAATACATGGATATTATCAGTTCCGAATCTCGAAAAGTACACTCAGGCCCGTCAGAATTGCTTTTGCAGGGGCCAACAACCGGGAAAAAAACTAATATGCGGTGTTGGGACTGTACCTCTACCATGCCATTAATTAGAGTTAGTGGGTGAACATATAAATTTTTCAAAATCTCTTCACCCCTTCTCAAATAACTTTTCAAGATTTTGCACGATTTAAGACTTTTGGTGCTAGTTCTTAGGTACATGATTGGCTGATAAATGATAAATTGTGAATGTTACAATTAAATCTATAGTTCGTGTCACAAGTAAATCTATGGCTCTCATTTGGAGACCCCTTGCAGGCGCTAATGCATTATTTGGAGTTCCTCGCATGCATTTACGGTTACCACACCTGGTATTTATACTCTGGAATTCTTGGTACGAAAGCGCAACAAATGATTTCTCGATGGCATCAGGCTTGACTCCGTGTAAATTGATCTTGAATTAATGAATACTAGATATTTTCCGCACAATTTTATTCGGTACTAATACATGAAGCCTCCCTATCCTTACACGGCCATTGACCCACAACCCCTTACGCCCCCCCCGCCAACCTGTCACCCTTCCGCTAATGGCTCAATATGGCGGATAGTGGGGATGCACCTTCCATTCCCTTCCTACTCGATTCCTTATCTTACCACCTCTACCAACCCTGAATCCCCCCTCCCTCCCTCCCCTCGTCCCCAATCCTTCTAGTGTATAAATACCACTGCCATATCAAAAAAATTGTTTGTGCCTGAAGATGACGCTAATGCGTCGGAACTAGTAGTACCGAATGTGTGTGGAAAATGATTTCTCTTAGTGGTGAGATGATAAGATTGACCATTTGAAACATCAGTTTAAAGCTTTCTGCTGGAATTTCACTTTCCATATTCTCGTAGTTAGATATTTGATCCGCAAATAGATATGATCGTGAGTAAATTAACCACGAAATGAGACGGACATAATTGACAGATGCAGTTGAGTTAGGAATCCGATAATCTTGCGAATGCCATGGCTGCCATGAAAGCTTCTACGCCACTTCGAAAGTTTAAGCTATAAGCAAAAGCATCTACTTGATTTCTAATCTAATCTAAAAAACCAAGCGTTCAGTTTTCTCAGGACGTACTTTCTATTTGGGATATTCTTTCAAAGCCACATAAAATTTCATGAGATTTGTTGAAAGAACTGGCTGTTCAGGAGTGTTATGCACACAGTTTCTGGTCTAAAGGTCAAGCGTTTGAGTTCCTCCTCAGGAATAGTTCTATTTTGTTGATCCTGGTGGTTGGATCCCTAGAACACCTGATAATAACTCAGGGGCGGCTTATTGGGATCATAAAGACAGAGTCTACCATGTACGATCAGAGAGAAAATAAAACTTTTCCATTTTCTGTACCTATTTATGTTTCACTATTTCTGACAAAATTAAAAAGTAGGCAGGGAATTAGTGGCCGAGTGGTGAGGTAAAGTGGCTAATGACCACTTTATGACACACTCTATTCTGGTCTAAGCTTTGATTTCTGAGTAAATACTTCAAAGATGTTGCATCACATTCTGAAATGTATATGTTAACGTTATTCGCAGCCTAATGTAAGTGAACATTCGCTTTTATTTTTAAATTTCTACTATGCTATATTTGTGCGACTAAACGGTCGCACTGCCAATGTAACATGCAAAATATGATAATTTTCACTGAATAGAATGAAGAATCATTATTACATTAACAATAATCACAAAATACTTAATTGGTTTATTGGCAAAAATATCCCCTCCCAGCGTCCATGCCCATAGCTCCCAAGAGCTAATATGAACCCCAATTTCTATTTTCATACATAATTTTATTATTTCACACGATATATTTAGGTGTAAGTATTTCATTAATTTTCCCCGGCCAGAAGTGGGCACACAACTTTTTGCGTATAATTTCATATGAATAAAAAAATCTCGGGAACTCGCACTTGTCTTTCGTCTTTGTCGTGGCAACAGCGGAAATTCACTGTGGAATATGGGATCGAGAGTTTGTTTGCTGCATGCGAAGGAAAAAGGAGCGAGAAGAGACTGCATCAGATGCTCTTAACACTTAAGCACACCGCTCTGTCGGGGATGGATGCCGTGCGCCTCTTATTGGCGGATAAAAATGACCAGGGCTGCCCTTAATCTCAGGGGTCAGATATCAGACGCGAGTGGGGATAAGGGTGGCCGAAGAGGAGAGCGGTGCCGGCCTATTAGTTTCAGGGCCCCCCACGGCCCGAGTGCCCTCGTCCCACCCACCGGGGTCTTCACCCTCCTTCCTTCACTGGGGTCCCTCCTCCTCCCCCCACGTTTTCCGTCTTCTAGTGCTGGCAGATGCCGGTGCTCACCACTAGCGTGACGGGCGTGCGATGCTCACGAGATGCCATTCCTGCAAAGCTCCCAACCAATCTGATGTGCTGCCACAGTTTACCTCCACCTGCTCGGTAAATCCTGGTCGCACCCGAAGATCATTGATGTCTGTGGCAGGACATTGGTCATGTCATTGGCTGACTGAGAGTGCAAATTGGAAAAGAAATCTCTCAATAAAGTTTGCCATGTTCTCAAATCCAGTTAAAGGGACTGAAGAAAAACGTTTTCTTCACAGTCATGTACCACATTTTAACTTAGTTCGGAATCTGTATCGCTGTTCATTGATCTATGACTGTACTAAGTTTGACACACGCACACATTCGACATGTGCGCCAGTGAAGAGCTAGACTTTCAGCCTGTCATCATGGTTTTCATTCCGCTCTAAATGTAACCAATGGGTTTGCAAATAAAATATAGTCTTGCCATGCAAATGAGTTATCACATGAATATATGAGGAGAATCTAGCTCTGGCGTGCTGATAGCTGTGGGTACATTTGAAAATAAGGAAGTTTAATGTGTTTCTTGTTGGAAATTGGAAAAAGGGTGGTGGTGGTCTGAATTAATTTTTTGAATTTTTGCTTTTTGAGGATTCGGTGAACGAGATTGGTGTTG
>LYUA01000564.1:38996-53360 GCA_002093875.1 Calopteryx splendens | reverse complement strand
AGCTTGGGTGAAGCTGAGGGTGCCCAGAATTGGTCATCACTGGGAATCGAACTCTGGTCAGCAGTCCAGCTCTCTAACCTCTGGACTACCACATCCTAAAAAATTGTTAACATCCTTTAATTGAGTCCACCAGATTTAATCTTAACCCTTTTACTACCAGCAGGCCAATATATCTGCCCTCACTGGTTGTGCAAAAACTACCACGGGCTGATATATCGGGTCACTATGTATACTTGGCGTAATGTGCCTAAATGTTAAAATAGTCAATCAACTATAGAACTACTGTCTACTACCTACTTGTCAGATCATGGTATCCCTCCGAGATCAGTAATAGTCTCAAAATTCAAACCATCCATGATTACTATACTCCGGTTCCGAGAATGAAGCTCCTGTTGCCTTCTCCATCTCCATGCCGTTGACTACCAGAGAGTTCATCCGCCTTTAGAGGTGGTTTCCCACCCCATGACAAGAAGGTGCCCTAACCATTTACCCACCTGCACAAAGGTACATGCTTGATGAAGGTGGACCACTCATACCAGCAGTCACTCGGTCTCCAGAGCTGACTTGGCTGCCTCCAGGATTTTTCCACCACCTAACACGTGGAGGTGTCGTTGGATATTCCTCATCCTTGAATAGGGGGACCTTTAGGCATTTCCCTAATTCTCCGCTACTTTGGGTGGTACATACAAGATAAGAAGCTTTTAAAAATTTTCGATTTGTGGCAAAAGAATTGTAAAGAAATATTTTGTTTTCAGCTCGGTTAATTTTGTTTTAAAATAATCAGTAGAATTGTCAATCAAATGCTCATATTTTGACTGGAGATGTCTTTTAAGGAAAGGTTTCATACACACGTTGGATAGCAATTCAGAACGAATCATGCACAGAGGTTTATTCTAAAATAAAATATTAATTTTAAAATCCTATTCAAAGTGCTCTAATATTTAAATTGTAAATAACAAATATTAAAAATTGAAAATCAAAAAGTTTTCTTAGTACTTTCTCTTTTTAAGCATGATGGGCTGAACTTGATATTTTTAGGCAAAATAGTAAGAACAGATATGTTCTTGTTTCTATGCAGAGTGCAGCCAAGGCTCACAAACAAGGTACTGCCATTGATATTGGAACGATTTAGTTGCACTGGTGGTACTGAAAGTTAAATTTGAAATGCACCACACCCTTAGATGTCAACAAATAATCATACGCATTCTACACTGGGGTCTGAGTCACATAGTTGAATTTATATATTTATGTATGTGAAAGAGGTATTACATTGAAATGTACAACCACATGTATTTGAAAGTGTGTTCAAATAAGTTGCAATTTCTGGAGGAGGCACATGAGAAGGAGAGTGAACCAATAGGAAAAGAGGAGGTCCTTCTTTCTAGAATTTCAGTCTCTCTTGATTAGTGACATTTTAAATCCCTTTACACTTATTAGGGTGACGGTTGAAAGGCTGTGAAAGGTGGACAAGCATATTAAGCCACTCTATGTAATTGTTTTTTCAATTTACCTTTATTTGTGGACTTTTTGTCTTCATTTTTCATAAATTTTTAAGTCAAAATGATCATTAGCCTGTTATTCATTTGTTACAAAATCTGTTTTCAAGTACCATCAATGGGGTACAGCATTGATGGGGCAGCATATTTTTGGCAGTGCCAGGAGACTCTTGCCATTGGAAAGGGTGACAGGGCGAGTTGTCAGTGCAGGAAGAGAAGTGGGAGAGTGACCCTGCTTAGTTTTAGGGTGGCCAATTGAAGAAGGGAAAGGGATGGAGTAGAAGGACACAAGTGTAGCTTGCATAGGAGTTGGACATGAGATGAAACCCAAAACAAACACCTTTTCCAAATTACAACTTATTTCCATTCTCCCATTCTGCAGTTTTTACCCTTTCCCTAAGGAAGGAGACCTCTCCTCTTTCTTTTTCTCTCTACACCCTTTTCTCTTTGGGGTTCACCCCAAGAACTATGTACTTCTATTACCAGTGACCCAGGTTTCCTCTAATCTAATATGGCCATTAGCCTCCACTCTTCATGTGGTCTTCCTCTTGTATATCTGAGTCTTATTATGAAATAAAAAATAGATTACGAAATTTTAAATGAAGTCAATTATCACCTTGGAGCTCACCAGGGTAGGGTAAATATCTGGTTTTTGATGTTTCTTTATTATGCCAAGTTCACATGATGGTTATATTAAACATCTCATGTTTAATAATGTGTTAAAAATTATGCATATTAACTCTAACTTCGTTAGCATGAACATACTAAATTGAAAATAATTTTTTTACAATATTTTAGCAAATATGTGGTAAAATGAAGACATTAATTGAGTATCTACCTGAAATAACAATATTAATCTCACAATGTTATTTTGTGCTGATATAAAAATAATGCTTTGCAATATTTGACTGTAGTACAGTATTTTAATCATATAAATATTTACCATTTAGCCTGGTATAAAATGGTTTAAACAGTCTGTGGATTTTGAAGGAAGATTTTTCCTAGTAAAATGAAATAAACACCATGAAAATTCCCATTAGTTCAGCCAGCAGTTCAATTAAGTGGTTTTATGCTAGAGATGTGAGTGCAATCACTCTGCTCATCTTGGTATCCCAACCTAATTCATTCATCACTTGGGTGAATAATCAAGGAAGTCTATACTCTCTTTGGTCACTGCCTAGTGAAATGGCAAGGTGGCTAACTGGTCGATCATACACTTTCTCAAAGAGCTGGTTGATTCAAATGCCTCTCTGCTTCAGTTCATTTCCAAGTAGTTTCCATTATGGCCAAAAGAAACCCCCTGTCAGTCGAAAATGTGATTTATTAGAATCCAACATTAGGCTTTCAATGCCTGCTGATTTTACATGGTGCAACCATTTTTTTAACCAATGCTGTATTTCACTGGAATGCTTGCCACTGGCAAATAACCATAGGAGATGCAATTAGTAATCAGAGTCAAGGGTAATATTGTTTTCTGTAGGTGAAATCTTACAAAAATAATATTATTTATTGCATACCTATCCTACATTTAAACAGGATTCCACCTTTATTGCATTAACTTGTTTATGTTGTTTTATTACTGTCTCATTTGAAGAATGAATGGTTATCTTTGCTAGGATGTTGAAGATGTAGCCTGGAGATTTAAAAAAAATAGCTAAATTAATTAACATCATTGCTAAATTAATGAACCTAACAATTATTGTTCTTTTTATAGGAGATCAATACGCCGATCTGTTGTGGAAGATCGAAAGGTGAGGGAACAACTGGATGACATGGAAGATCATCGTCCTTTCTTCACTTATTGGGCAACCACCGTGCAAGTTCTTGTAATGATCATATCACTCGTCTGCTATGGCCTTGGACCTATTGGTTTTGACCTGCATCAACGTTCTAGTTTGGTAGGTCATATTTCTTCCTGATAAATTGTAGAAGAGATTATTTATGATGAGTAAAATGGTAATTCTTTTCCCTGTATAAATGCTACAAATTATGTCCATTTTTTTTATGGCAACATTTATTTTTCTGGTTAGATATGCATAAGGAAGTTTACTTTACGAATACCCACTATAACATTGAAATACGTTAACACAGTTTGCTATTTCACCAATATCTACCTCATACTTTTTTACTGGAAGATGTAGTATGATATTTATCAAATACTGCTTTTATTCATGAACATAACTTCCAGTCTGTGCAGCTCATTTTGAACTTGGATCATGATCAATATTTTATTTTTTAATTAAGTTTTATCATTAGAACTATAACATATGGATTATCTTATATAAATATGTAGTTTCATTGATATTTAGAAACTCTTTTTACCTCAGAATATACATGGTTGCCATGAGTGTTGCATTCCAGTGAAAAGTGGATGGTTTAACTCTGCTGATTTAAAGTAACTTTTGACCCTTTTAAGTGCCAATGCCTTTGTGAGGTTCATTGACAAGTTTTCCCAAAAGTGCCAATGTCGCTCCCAGTGACTCTTTTCTTCGATGGCTATAAACGTAAAGAAAAATGGAATAATTCATCTTTGTTTTATTCCCTTTTTTACCTCAGGTTACATTTTGAGAAAATTTTTTACATTTTGGTATAATTTTGCTATTATGAATAATAATGTTTTTATAGCCATTCGGTAACTCTGCATTTCTGATTGCAATTTTTGCACGAAATTCGACAACTACACATGGCACTCAAAGGGTTAATGGCATTAAAAAAACTAAAGTTAATGTATGTCTAATTCCAGAGATGCATGGTATTTCAACCACCTTCAATAATATGACAGCTTTAGTCTTCCAGGTCACTTAAATCCTAACTGTTAAATCTCATTATTTTGATTCCACTTAGATAATTTGAAATATTTACCATATATTCTTGTGTCTAGTTTGACCTATTCAAGCCAAAGTTTGGACAAAAAATTGGGGATTGAACTATAAATGGGGATTGAACATATTGAGTATATGCAGTTATGAGCAAATATGAAATTCCAATATTTCTTTGCTTGTAGAATAGAAATTTGTTTCATTTTTATTAAGGGCTATAATGAAGGGAGGCAGGAAGTATGCAGAAATTAAGAAATGGTTACTGTATGGGTGTGTCCATTAGAAACCTACCTTAACCAGTTGGTTACTATTAGAAATAAGGGCTATTTCAAATTATTCTACATGGAAACATTACCCTCAATCATTCTGGCACTTTAAAAATATCACCATGTTTTTTATATGCTTTTTTGTATGACAGAGATATTGAATTTTTGCTCTCATTGTCTTGCATTATAAATCTACATTTCCACATAAATAGTTAACATTTTTTCTGCCAATGGATGAGAAGAAAGGATTTGGTGGTTGAAGCAATGATTAATTAGAGAAAAATCTCAATTTCCATAACAAATATTATTGATCAGTTTGGGCTGCACTTTTATCTTTTGTAAGCCTTATGAAAATTAATCAATTTTTTGTGATAATATGTTATAACCAAAAGTATTCATTACTATCCAAATATAGGTCTGGGTGTGATAGCTGGATAGATAAGTTAAAGAAATAAAAACAATGAATGATTAAACCTTTGTTGACACAAAATATTTGTTATGAAGATGGAGATTTGTCTAAAATGATTTATTCTTTCTGCCTATTTAATAATCAACATGAAATAATTTCAGATATAAAATGAATGGAAACAGAATCTCATTCTTGCATTACAAAATCTGTAATTAAGTACTTTTGGGTTATAACTCCCTAGTAAATGACTAGGTCATCCATTTTACTTTTAGTACTCCTGGTAAAGCTTGAGAGTGTTTCACATTAGACAACCACCCCTCTTGCACTTTATATTTTCTCTCCTTGTTGATGATTTCTGTTGTGTTTGCCCTGTTCACCTTTGTAACATTGATTGGGGTAATCAACTGGTAGTAAATACTGTTTATTACTAACTATTATACTTTGAAGTTATATAAAAAATAATATTGAAATTATTTTTTTGCAAATGTATAAGATAGTGACTTTTTTTCTTTCAATGTTCTTTTTCAGTAATTCTAAGGACAGCCAATAACTATAATTATCCTAATTTTAATTCATTGTTGGGCAATATTTAAGGAAACCTTCTCCCTTCATTCTTAATAATCTCTCTTACACCTTGACTGGCTAATGCAGGATTGAAAAATTATTTGAGCTTATCAGTGATACCAATTCATATTATATATGTATGCACAAATTTTGCCTATTAACATTTAAGAACTTAAAAATCCTATTTTATTCCTTGAGAAATACTTTAGGTAGGTACCGAATAATAGGAATCATCATAAGGGGTTGGAGTTCAAAAGATATATGCATGTACAAATACCAAAATGAAGAAGAAATACCTTAATCAAGATAAGTTAAAGCTATCTTAATATTTCTCTCCATTCTAGGTTTTGGTAACCAGCCTTTCCCTGCAACAAGTTGACTACATGGAACCATCAAATTTTTGGATTGGACCCAGAGCGGTGAGAAAATTAAATGCATAAACCCTGGACACATATTCATTAGTTTATATTATTACTATCTAAATTTAACCCTTGATGCATAATTCACTAGTTGAACTAAATTTATATCAATGAGTATTCAGCTCAAACAAATTACCCCTCTTTTTGAAGCATATTTCCGGAAGAGTTTACTTTTTAAATCATACTCATCTTATAAATGAACGAGAGGTATCTCTTCCCCTACACCATTCCCTTTTGGGGTAAGCACAGTGGTAAAGAGCCTGATTTTAGGGTATGACCAGTGAAATTTATTCTCTTCTACTATTATTTAATATATTTACATTTTCCTTGTACACTTCTTTTACTTCTGTTAAATTCATACTGTTTCATATGAGCTTTTGTGATCCTACGAGTTCCGATTTCATTCAGCTCGAGTCTCTTCAACCAATTCACTCATAACTTTCTTGGTCTATCCCTGTCTCATAAATCATTAAATCTTTTCTTTTATCTTTGTTTGGTGATTCAGCTACTGCTTGACTTGACCAGAACATAAAGTGCAATTCTTCCATATCTTTTAATACCCGTGTATCCATTCCACTTTCTTTCATGATCCACTCACATCTATCCTATCTCTCCAATTTTTACCACAAGCACTCCTCTAGTATCTCATACTCAGGGCATTTGTTCAATATTTATGCTTGCTCTGGAATATTGTGGCATTTATCCCCCTCTCTGGACATTTCCCTCTTTGTGAACTTTGTACCTCTCGGACTTGCCTGAGGCACAACCAAGGTTGATTCCTGTTGTCATTTCGATGTACCTGTGGCATTTCCCTGGACCATATCTTCCCCTAACCAGGTGCATCCTGACTTATATAGCAGCTGATCTAGGAAGATAACACAACACTGAATCCACTTAATGCAAAAGGGCAAGGCCTCTCTCTATGTAGAGTCAATGCAGAAAATAGAGCAGAATTCCCAAATCATAGCTGGACGGTTTGAAGGTTACGTGCTTCAAACTGGGCAGGATACTTCAATGGTTTTGTTTTCCCTCCCCCTCCAGGGAAACTTCCCTCCAGCCAAAACGTCCAAATGACCTGTAAATTGGCATGCCTGGAACTCATTAATTGCTGGAACGCCATGGAGAGGGACACATGGTTTTTATTGGTGATGAGCACAAGCAGTCATCAAGATTGAACTTCTATCTAATGCATGGTCAAATTCCAAATGACCTACTCTGCAATAATTTTGCAAAAATTGTGTCATTTTCATGTCTTGAGAAAAGTTTGTAACTGCCCAAATAATTTAAATATGCTTAACTGTTTTATTAATAACTTGTTTTCTTTAAGTAAATCTTCAGTGCTCACCCAATTACTTGAACTGTGTATCGTTCAATGAGGGTGTTATCTGTGTTTTTTGAGAATAATCCTCATGATATTCCACAATACCCAAGTTTAACCTCAATGCGATAAGGGGAGGAGTACATACACTTTTATATTCTCCCATACCTTTTGATCTCTTCATTTCTCCTATCATTTTTAGCAAACATTCACCCTAGATATATCCCATAGTTCATGTATATGCTCCCTAGCTGTCTTCAAAACAGCATAAGCATATATGTGAAGCCCATGAAAAAGTGCACCAAGTATGCATGAGCCATATATGTACTATATCTATGTACAGACAGTCACCGAATTACTCAAGCTTCGACTTACGTAAATCTATACTTATATAAGTAGCCACTGTTCAAGAAAATGCCATTTTCACTTTAGTCATTTATGCAAATTAGATTTTTTCCATGCACACTTATTTGTCAACATGTGGATAAAATATCCCTAGATGTGAGCTTTAATGTGATAACCATACTATGATGCCCAATAATATAACAAATTTAATATATTTTCATCAACATCCATCGATTTTTTATTCAAGTTTCTCTAGAAAGCTAGTTATATGCACTCACATGATTACAATGTAGGTATGATAGATGGTAAGATAGAGGTAGATTTTTCATTTCATTTTATGTACAAGAATGCATATGGTATTTATGTAATGTATTGTTTTAATGACATCTATCACAAAACAATTTGTGCTACAGATGACTAAAGAACATTATTATTATTATTAAGATAGTCTACTATATCACCTCTTATATTGTTAGAATATGTCACTGAGGTGTAAAGGTGTTTCTCTCAATCCCTTCAGTTACTTTCTGGTTATGGTAATCCCAAATTACATTTGGCACAAATTTGCATCAGTGATAGATCTTACACCTATGGCTGTTAAGCATCACAGTGAAAGCAAAACTGCTGCTACTATAAGGAGGCGCACCATCAATTTGGAGAAGAAGATTTATATATTGAAGAGGTAGAAAATGACCAAAAAATATCTTACATCTCATGTGTTCTGGGCATGCTGGTTTCAACCATAAACACCATCTTCAAAGATAAGGAATGGCTTAAAGAGCCTGTGAAAAGTTCTGCATGCATAAAGTCTACAATTATTGCTAAACGTTACACTGATCTGCTATTTGAAATGGAGAATATTATTGATCTTATGGATGGAAAAATAAAATCAAAAAAATTGCATTCATAATCATATAAAATGCAGGACAAAAATGCTTTTATACTGTGCATAAATTATATCCAAAGAAGTTTTGAATAAACACTTTACAAACTATGGTGGTACACAACACCCAGTGAATGGCTGAACACAAAGCTCAAGTGTTTAAACAGTACACCAACAGCATGTGAACACTTGACTGAACAATTCATTTGCACCAGGGCAGTGTAAAATTGTAGATAGCAGTTAAAATAATTATAATTACCTTCATCGAACATATTTCATTTTTGAAAGAGTTCCAGTGGAAATTGTATTCATAAAATGCAGGTTTGTTTCGAGAATTTACAAATGTATTCAGGATATAAATTTATTTTTTGGAATTAACAATTGTATTTATTAAATGCAATTGTTTTTTAGAAATCATGATTATAATTTACATTTTACAATTGTAAATTTTCAATAGGGTAGATTTATGTTCAAATTAATAATCTAATTGAAACACTTTAATTTAGGAATCGTTATGTATCTATTCATTAATCAAGGTGTAGTAATATATTATTTTTTTTATTTTAAGGTGTTACAATTCCAAGCAGTGTTAATTTTTTTCTATTTTATTCAAATATTACAGGCGGACCTTATTCATTTGGGAGCAAAATTTGCTCCTTGTATGCGGAAAGATTACAAGGTAATGAAAGAAATTGAGAAAGCAAGAGAGAAAGAAAGGGAAACTGCTTGTTGCATAAGAAATGATGATTCAGGTTGTGTACAATCATCTCAGGCAGATTGCTCAGTAAGTATCTTATGTGTTTCCTATACCAGTTAATAGTATGTATAGAGATCCAATGAATAAGAAATCAGGATTTTTTAAATGTCTGAGAAGCATAGATTTCACAATGGGGTGATTCTGGGTCAACCTTTCCCAAGTCAATAAATATGATATATTCCATACTCTTGGCCTATGATGAATGATTTGTAATTTTTTGCAAATTCAGTCTAATTACAGAAAGGGAGTTGACTAAAAAGTTTGGTGGACCAGGTCTAGCCTGTATGTTCAAAGTAAATCAAAAACAATTATTCTTTACTTTTTCTCACTTATTTGAGATTTGTCCATTTGGAATGAGGACTGAGGAATGAAAAATACTTAAGGCTGGGAGTTGGGAGATACTTGACTAGTAATTTTCATGGTTGAGCTAATGATTGACATGTATGAATTGTGGAGATGAGGAAGATTGAGTAAAACCTGAAATCAGTAGGAACATATTATAGTCTACTCTTAATGAAGGATTCCAAAGAATCCTGAGGTTGATTGTCCGTCTGATCAATGGTACACTGCCCATAAAATGCCTTGCAAGTAGGTTCTGAAATATTCTTAGATATTTCTCTGATACCAGCTGGTATCAGAGAATTCCCTGGGAATATACTGGTCGCAAGATTGTAAAAATTTATTAATCCTACAAAAAAGCAATTTCTTTTAAATGCATCTTTAGATTGGCATTTAATGCAGAATAAAATCTTCTTATCTTCTCCAGGAAACTATTAGTCTTATGGCTGACCTAGAAATGACATGGCCTACAACTTTACACCCTTAAGACAGATTGTCATAACAACATTTCCTCACTGTGTGCTGGTTTCATATAATAAAACTCACTGATTCTTTTCTTCTATTCTCTAATTCTTCATGATTAATAACAGTTTAAAATTATCACTTGTCAGGCAAGCAGTGTAGCATAGCATAAATAACAGGCCAATTTAAAAAGCACAAACAAAATATTGGTATGAAAAATCCAATCTTTGAAAAATTGTTACCCAATTCCAAAATGAGAGCAGGCAATTAATACTGCCTGCTTTTCGTCCACTTTGATGTTTACTCTGTAAAAAACTTTACGAAAGTGGTAGAGTTCCTAGTCACATGAGGAAATATTATCAGACACACACATAAGTATTAACACATAAATGTACACTTAAGTATTAACACATTCACTGCCTCTCCTTACAACGGAATTTTGCCAGGGTGCCCACCATGCAAAGCAATTTGATAAGACAAACACGGACCGCACGAGGTGTATTTTTGGCACTGGGCATAAGAATGGGTGACCATGCATGGCTCGATGTGAGAATTGGACATGTTTAGTAGCAATCTGAAGGCACCTACCTACCTAGGCTTATACAGCACTCTGAGGAAAAAGAAGAATGTTATGTTTATGCGATCAAACATTATTATTATATTATTGAATATAATTGAAGTAGAATTGAAAAGTATTTGGTTGTTTTTAATCTATTTCTAAATGAGTTTTCTAAAGGTCCCCTTTTTAATTGTAATGTCACAGTCACAGTAGAAATTTTTGTTTGCCATTCTGCTGTACAAAAGAGTAAACAATGCCTCTACACTTTACAATATTGACTATGGGGTTTTGTGATATGGTAACTCTACCACTCTGATGAATAGCATATACATCAATGCTTCGAATATAGGCCATACCAGGTTCTGAACTGTCATACTCTCATGGTTGGCCAGTTACCCTTTCTACTTGGTAAATGATTTTCTTTAGAGTGATACCCTTTACATTGCATTATAACAATAAATGTTTTGCTTCAGTGGTAAATACTTTTCACTGGTTTTTATCAAGGCTGAGTGGGCTCATTTCATGTGCATCTCTATCATGCCTAACGTCTCATTAAGATTATTATTATCTACCTACATATTTACTAAATGGGTAATGAGAATGTGAGAAATATGTGTTATTACATTACTAATGGCAATTTTTGCATTATATCAAACATTTTGTGATGACATAATCAATATTATTAATTTTAAACAAAAAAATGTATGCCTTATATTTCCTAATGTATTTATTATATTTATATATATAAGCAAGCACCTGAGATTAAATTCCTTTGATTTATACATATCATATCAGCTTTGGTGCTAGTAGGCAATTGATAATAAAAATGTATTTTACTAGGTATTGTTTATTTCATAACTACATTTTGTAACCGAATTTTTTGCTTCCTTTCAAACAACTGGTCCGAGGATTAAGGCCAACGGTACGTCCAAGAGAGTCAATTTTTGTTTGTTATTCGCATGTGAATTTTTTATTGGCACATTGCCATTATTGCATTTGAATGGTCGTCAAAATTCTAGTATTTCTAATTACCAGAACATGAGCCTTGTTAAAATTTTGGTATGTGAAGTAGGTATTTTACATGTTTGTTTTTAGAAATAACTTCCTTTATTGCATGATTTTGACTAATATGGCTTCTTCCATGATACTTATTGATTAATTGCACTATAAGCCTTAATTTTTGTTTTATATGCATTTTTTTCATGCACACCAAATATTTTACTTACTATCTACTTGTATATGTAGTTGTAATAGCCTTCAAAATGTTAATTTATTTTATGATAGTAAATTTCTTGCAAAGTTATTGGTTTTCAACACCCATTCCATTTTCAGCACAAGATTCTGACTGAAAAATTACCTAAATTATTTTCTTTTCCATTTTTATAGTTTCATAAGTCTTGATGCCACTTTGGATTTTATTTTTCAGTATTGTTTGGAGCATTTTAATTTAAATCTTTCAAATTAAATTTACCCACTTATCAGTAAATATAATTTGATCTCGTATGAAAAATTATAATCTGTGTGTGTGCGACAACTACTAAAACTTCTGCCAACTACAGTTCGTTCAATATTTGTCAAGTATCCCTGCATGGCTGCATTTTTGGATTTTTTATCTTAATTTTTAAAATGTGTGCACAGGCATCAACATAATTTAGTTTGGCATAGTTTGGCACAGCAAAAAAAGGTTTTAAAAGAAAGCTGAAATTGTGTGCATAAAATGATGTCACTTCAAAATAGCCTCAATGATGCCTTGTTTATCACCTAGAAGACCATCTCCACGTGGAAGAAATGGTCAGCTGGGGATTCTGGCCCTGGTGGAAGAATTTCTGGCTCTGTGTGTGGACTTGATCCTAAGTAAGTTAATTGATAAAATATAAAATTTTGGAAATGCAGCTTTCAAGGCTTCTTCTGTATGAAATGTGGCCTAATCTTTTTTCTTATACCCCATCAGGTTTTGTGAAGCTCCCCCTTCTGTAGCACCTTATGAGTGGCCTGATGACATCACAAAGTGGCCCATATGTCGCAAAACAAGTTCTATTCCCCAAAAGTTCAAATACAAGGACAAAGCCGCGGAGCATATGGTTTGCGAAGTGATTGGTCACCCATGTTGTATAGGCATACATGGGGAATGCCGGATTACAACAAGAGAATATTGTGACTTTGTGCGTGGTCATTTTCACGAAGAAGCATCACTCTGTTCCCAGGTTAGTTCATCAGTTTTGTCACCATTGTCTCATATTGTGTGCATGCGCTGTGATCTTATTGACACTTAAGTGGCTTTAAAAACCTTAATAAAATTTCATATCAATGAAAATTTTATTGCATTACTAGCCAATCGTTCTTGAACAGGAGAAGAAAATTGATACACGTGGGTCATGAGAACCTACTATCCTCAAACAAATTACCTATTCCTCTCATATATTTCGATTTCTCTCCGCTCAATGTGAATCGTATCCGGTAGTGTTTAGAAAACATTTTAATAATTGCTTTTGCCTGCAGTTTCCTTCTCGTCTTGCTCCGTCCTAGGCTGATTCTTCCCTCGATCTCATATTTCAAACATTGCACTCTGGAGTTAACCTCATGATGGTAACTTAATTTCTCATGGGATTATCTCGATCGTCTATCTGAATAAGGAATACAGCTGGATGTTACTTATTTTTCCATGAGAATATGTCAGACAGACCACTTTTGATGATAGAAATGAACAATGAGGACAGACTTAATTTAACAGAAAATATTCAGTCATTGGCGCATCATGTTCATCCAAAGATACCTGAAGCATTTCCTGAAGTTTGAACAATCATCTTAGTTGGGTCGGAACCATGAACAGAGTAGTAACATTGTAAGACCCTCATTGGGGTACACATTTCAACTGGTTGCCTATGGCAGGTAAATTTCATATGAAGGAGTACAATCAGGCTTGGCCGTGGTCACGTTGACAGGTGGTCATGTAATTCAGTTAACTCTGCATCATATGGAGAATTAATTGGTGCTTATAAAGGGTGATCATTTAGGCAGTTGGTCGTCAAGACAGGTACCACTGTATATAATAATCACATGACAAGTAATATTTTGAGAAACATTTTGAGAGTATTAAGAGAATTTTCATAAGGACATATGAAATTTTATCTTTAACATTCTTAGTGCTACCTTCTCCCAGCGGTACTAGTGAGAAATGCAAAAGAGTAATTTAATAAAATGAACCTTAGAAAAAAGAAAAATGTTTTAAAGTTATTGTTTTAGATATCACTGTGGGTTTTTTTATATTTTTTTATGAATTGAATTCATTAATAATAATAATACCATTCTTTTACATCATCTGAAAAAGAAATGTAATTATAAATATGCGAAAAATTCACAGTGTAAAAATCATTCGCCTGAACCATAACTTGAACCCGGATCTCTTGATTTCCGGCCGAGTGCTTTAGCCAGTTAAGCTACCCAAGCATCCTCCCACACAAATATAATGAGTTGTAATGCTTTTAACTATGGTCTGCGTATAAGATGATATATCGGCCCGTCACACTAAGAGGCTTAAGTAGATAATTTCACCATATATTACCATAGAAGCACATTATTATTATTATTATTGATAATCTACCGGTTAAGGTAGGTTTCTGATGGACACTCTTCTAAAGAAATTCTTTCATCATTTCTGCATACATCCTGCCTCCCTTGATTCTATCCAACATGACTAATCTTTTCCTCCCTCTCCCTCGCTTACCCAA
>LYUA01000564.1:28177-38652 GCA_002093875.1 Calopteryx splendens | reverse complement strand
TATTTATTATACCTCTATGGTTCCTAAAAGTTTTTTTTTAATTGTGTAACAGGTAGAATGTCATTTAGAATAACACACAGAGAAGTAAGCATTAAAAGTAACTAAATCATAGATAGTAAAAATGAATCATACTTTCCAATGTTTAAATAATATAGTTCTTTAAGAAAATTCTGAATTAAATTTTATCTTATTTCCCATTTATTATCCTTATCTGTGCATCAATGTGGGAAAATACATTTTTAACCAGGGTTAATTATATTGGTAGTTATATATTAATGCAGTGGAACCTACCTCTAAAATGAAGAATTCACCATTGTATGGAAAATAGCATCGTTAAGAAATAAAATATGCATCATTTTCTTTTATTTTAAATATTCCAACTAGGAAATGCAATTTTTCAGTCATTATTTCCGTTTCATCCATAATTTATGTGAAATCTATTTATAGAACAGACACACTAAAAATAATGTGAATAAGCCACATCATTGCTATTTGTCTTCCTCCTTTTCACCTGCAGCACTAGTTGTTTAGATCGCTCTAATTTTTGTTTTGTAAAACTTCATAACACAGAAATGCCTGATCAAATTTTAGAATATCCTTCTCTTCTAACCAGAACCACAACTATGGTAATTATCACAAGGGAGCAACATGGATTATGAAACCTGATGCCCTCCCCATTTCCTATTCTTTCGTTTCCCCATTATGAAACCTGATGCTCTCCCCTGATCTAATTGTATTCATTCTTGTAGAAATTATCATTAATTCCAAGAAACATTCCTCAATAATAGGACCAGCAATGGCATTGCCCCTTTAACCTTTGATTCTTTGCCTGGAATGTTGGCTAAATGGAGTAATTGAAAAAATATTTGAAAAATTCGCAATGTAAAAATTATTCGCCTGAACTGGGACTCGAACCTGGATCCCTCGATTTCCTTTTGTTCTGATAAAAAGCTCTCAAAAATTCACAGTGTAGGAGTATGCCTGGGTAGCTTAACTGGCTAAAGCACTTGGCTGGAAATTAAGGTATCCGGGTTTGAGTCTCATTTCAGGCGAATGATATTTACATTGTGAATTTTTTGCATATGTATGCAAGATTAGCTGGTTACTCAGAGGTGCTGTTACAGCATTTCCCCCAGTTTCTTCTTGGAGTAATTGGATGTTAAGAATGTGGGAACTGAATGCCTTAGGATTCTGTTGAGAACGAATTTTAGTGGGAGTCAGGATCAGTTAATGCTTCTCATGGGTTCAGTTTGAGGAATATATTTATTACTCTCTTGTTCAGGTGTGCACTGTTGAGAGTACCTACAATTTTTAGAGGTTCCACATTATAATAATGTTGAATTAAATAAATAAATTGTTTAATCAAATAAAGTTTGACTCCACATTTAAATAAACCCATTTACATAAACATTTCATTCATAATCTTTTAATTAATTCTTTGAGTATTGTCCTCAGGATCTGCTCTAGGCTTGAATTGAGGGAAATTCTATGGGAAAAGGAAAAGGTCGTCTATTACAGCTTAGGTCTGCATTTAGAATCAAATACCATTTTCTTGTCTAAAAGCCTAATTTTATAGTCAACCCTTTGCTAGTCTAGCAAGCACAATCTATCTCTTGTTTGTTTGCTTCTATTGTTCAGACGTTGGATTTTGTCATTACTTTGACATTAACTACCTTTGTTGAATGGTAGCATGACCTTCTTTATTGAAAGTCAAAAATGTATGCTAAGCACAAATTATGATAGTACCTTACTAATTGAATTAGTATTAGTTTCAAAATTTCTTTATACTGTTTCATGGATGAATAACTTTAATTTCAGGTATCCTGCTTAGACAACGTTTGCGGAATGATTCCTTTTTACAATCCTGAAGTTCCTGACCAGTTTTATCGTCTGTGGACTTCCCTCTTTCTTCATGCTGGGTAATTAACGTTTCTTTTAAATTATTGAAAGTCCTACCATATTCCTATAACTTCAGTCACCCAACTTATTAAGAAAAATCTATAGCTCCATATGTGGAACAATATGCATGGCTGGCATAGAAAACTATGGAAACTTATTCCACTTTCCCAATTACTAATAGATTGACGTGCCAAACTATTTCCTCACTAGATAAAGGATTAGTAAGTGTTCTTGGGAAAATTGATAGCCAAATTCTAAGAAATTGTTAGTCATAACCAAGTGCCTACATTTCTTATTTGTGAACATTCTCCTTCTACTTGGAGTTTATTGCTCTCCATACATTTTTAAGTCTCTCAATTTTTCTGATTACTTACTTCTTTCAACTAGCCGGAATCATTAGAACCAAAAGAAAAAAAATCTTTAAAAGCTAAGTTCATTGAGATTCTGTTGATACTAATGTTTATTGATTTATTCAATTCCAGCTGATCATGCACAATAGAAAACTATAGTAGGTAATATTATGTATTGTAGGTATGCTAATGAAATATTAGCCTTCAGGATCATAGGTTCAATAAGTTGTTTACTAATTGTACTTTTGGATGAAGTTTTATTTTTATGTCAATTGTAAAAATGAAAGGTTTGTTCATTTTAGAGCAAAATTTGCTTTGATTTGGGAATTTTTTTTAAATTTACCCATATATCAAGTTAAATAAATAATGCTCATGGAAACCTTTTCTTAGGAAATATGCATATAGGATCAGAGTAAAAGACAAAAGTCACCTCTAGATTATTGCCCAGAACATTCTCTATTAAAATTTGGTTGAATAAACTGCCAGATGAGTTAAAGAAAGTCTCTTTTAATGGAACAAGTTACCAAAAAAGATGCTAAAGCTAAAGAACTCTTTAAAAGGTTCTTTAAACAGATGACAGTTATAAGGGTAAAAATAATAAAGTTCATTTTATCATTCTAATTCCTTTAAACTTGTCCTTTCTGTAAATTTGGTGGTTCTCAATTGCTATTGATTTGTTATAAATGTATTCAAATTAAAGTAGGTATATATTAACTGCTGTATATTACTTATGTAAGTTACGTGGAAGGAAAAAATTGGTGGTTTCTTAAAATGTTGCTCTTTAAATCTTCATTATCTATTAGAATTTTTCTTTTATATATTGCTTTCAACCTACCCAAATAAATCCCTCTGTATTTATTTCTTATATAGCATCAAGTAGCAAGAGCCTCTGGGCAGGCATAAAAGATTTTTGGCTAGATGAAGGAGAAAATCGAATGTCAATGTAGCAGCTCTAAAAAACTGCCACATTAAATAAGTTAATAAAGAGTTTTGAATTTTTTAATAAAATTATGTTCGACAGCTTTTATATTCAGATGTAATTATTTTATATTTTTTCTCTCTTCAGCTTGCTTCATCTGATGATAACTCTCGTGGTACAATATTTTCTAATGAGGGACTTGGAGAAGCTAGCTGGCCCACTGAGGATAGGAATAATATACTTGGGATCAGGAGTGGGTGGAAATCTTGCTAGTGCCATATTCACCCCATACCGTGCAGAGGTAAGATTTATTCATATTTATTGGTATGTTAATTGCCTAATCAGCAGAGTTTATATATTTATCACTGTGCTGCTAATTGTTTGTTTCCTCTAAAGCATTCAATCTTATTAACTACCAACTGGTATGAGTTAGGTAATAAGTTATATACTATCCTTCCATTTGTGGTCTTCCATCATCTCTTGCACTTCTGTGTTCTTCTGAAATTTGAAAATATTGATTAGTAACTGGGAAATTAACCCTAAAGGACAATACTGTGTGATGCATGAAGATAGAAATCGGCAAAAAAATACTTTTTAGCACAACAAATCAGCACTTAGTGAATGCTGAAGTACAGACAGTATATAGCAAACAGAGTTCAATTGTTTATATAAATATTCAATGTGGAAAAACAATTTTAGTTATGGGTCAAGAATAACTCCAAGGTATTTTGCATAATTTGCAGGTATGAAAACAAAGTGCTCAATATAGATTAGCAAATTTTGGTGATGTCTGAGGGAAGATGAGAATAGTAGTGTCTGTGATTTCTTGTCATGCAGCATTAATTTATTGTCTATGCACCATGAAGATATCTTTATCACTGTCTCATTCTATCCTTCTATGGAACTTTATCATGTGTGTGCACATCACTTGCATATTGATTATTTACATAATTTTGATACATTTACATACATAATTATTAGATAACTTTATCGGTAGGTCTTTTATCAAATGAGAAAAAGAACTTGTCCCAGGTTTTAGCCTAGGGGCACACACAAAGTCTTATATCAGAGGTAAACTTTTTATACCATCAGGTTGACTACTTGCATATGATTAGAAAAGTAGAATTTTAACTATCTACAAGCAGATCTCTCCTATCATATTTAGAAAGAATGATCTCATGGTTAACAGAATTGAAGGCATTAGTAGAATACCCCTAAAATAGTATTGCTGTTATTTATCTACTTAACAATGAAATTATAAGCTGAAAGGTGTATCATTCATGATTTTTAATCATTTATGAAAGATTGTAATAATTCATGTTGTCACATTATTCAGGATTATTAAGAATTACAATATTGGTATGCACATTACATAATAATTCTATTTATGGCGTGTACATAAAAACCATGCCATTCAATGAATTATTTTCAAAAATATGACTACTATGATTTCTCTACTCCTGAAGCCTATTTCGCACAGCTACAAGCTAATTTAAATGCCATTGCAATTAAATTAGTTACTCATGAGCTTCTGGTGAGAATAAAAGTGTTGCCACACTTAGGCCTATTTTATCGGTCGTCTCACAGCTCGGGTAGCCTATAAGGGGGTCGCCCTACACCAAAATTTCCCATGCCATTTTTAACATGGGGGACACCTATGGAGCTCCTAGTGCTAGGATATTACATTACAATTTTGACAGAGAGGATTAAGAGGATCCCAGAGCTGGAAGGTGGCTATTGATATATTAGGCATTAGCCTTGCATATATCCCACAATATAAAATAAGGGAAGTTTTACATGTTTGCAATTGCTTTTAGACAACTTTTAAATTAAATTGTGGCTTTAAGACCCTGAAGGTAACTCCTTTGATGTGCGAAAAAGAACTGGAACAAGAACCTTTTGTGAGTGATGCCAATTGAACCAACAGGTCGGCCCAGCTGGTGCTCAGTTTGGCCTCCTGGCATGTTTGGTGGTGGAAGTCCTCCACGCCTGGCCTCTGTTGCGCCACCCTGGGCGCGCCCTCATGCGCCTCCTGCTCGCCACGGCCACGCTGCTCCTCCTCGGCCTGCTCCCCTGGATCGACAACTACGCCCACCTCTTTGGATTCGTCTTTGGCTTCCTCCTCTCCTACGCCCTGCTGCCCTTTGTCTCCTTTGGCGGCGGGGGGAGTGGCCTGCCGTTCGACCGGCGCCGCAAGGTGGCCCTCATCTGGGTGTGCCTCGTGTCGGCCACGCTCCTCTTCCTCCTGCTCGTCCTACTCTTCTACGTGGTGCCCGTGTATGACTGCGAGGCCTGCCTGCTCTTCACCTGCCTCCCCCTCACCCGCGACTTCTGCGCCGAGCAGAACATCGACTTCAAGCGGGACTACCACACGTGACGACGGGGCGGGGGCGGGGGGGGCCACAGCCGAGACGAAGACGACGGGAGGGGGGGCCGCGGGGGGCCCGTCCCCGTGGGCCCTGCCGGACTGCCGCCCCTCCTCCTCCTCCCACCCACCACCCTCGAGGCTCTCTCCTGCCCCTTCCACCACAAAGTCACTTTCGTAGTGCACACAAGTGTCTCAAGCGGTTTGATAAACGTGAACAATTTGTGATAAATATTTACCCAATTCATTGGTATGTAGTGGGCATGTTGAGTGAAGGGATTTTTTTTAAGATTGGGCAATATTGGGAGGACCTTATTGAATAAGGGATGCCTGATTTATAGGTAAAAAAAATGCCACATTCCACTCGTATCTATTTGACTGTGCCAACTGTGAAGTACCTTGCTGTTGTAATGAAAATCTTTTGGTAAAATTAATCATGCCAGTGTGTGAGTTGATCCCCAAGTGCAGAGGGGTTTTTTCAGAGTGAATTTCTTTTGTACAGAGCTGTGCTTCCTGAACTAGAAGGCTTTGTTGAGAAAATTCAGACAAGTTTTTTTTCTGGAGCACCTAGTGGTTTTCGAAGGTGTGTATTTGTTTCTTTTTAATATTTACTTCTGTGATCATGGTACATTGAAATTTAAATGCATCCACTTCAATCATGTTTTTAAGCTCTCACAAAAAGAAAGACTGTATTATAATACATCAAATTTAAAACTGTTATTTTCTATATTTTCAGCCACGTTAAAACAATGCTCTTAAAGAAGGGGCACTCTCCGTTCATAAATTGCAAGGAATGGTGCTGGCTACTGAAAGCTGGTTTTCTTTTGATTGTAGAGCTGCTCGGTGTTCCCTAATTATGTTGTTGTTTTTCAATGAATGACTTCAATAGAGATAATGTGTGTGATTTTGAAACTTTGTGGTTTGGGTTTTTATAAACTGCTCTCATGTTCATAAAAAAATATTTATTTACACAATTTGGAAATATGATATTAATCAGACAGAGGAAATGAAAAAAGGCGAAAATCTGCCTCAGTTCCTGAAAAATAGTTGTTGTTATTGGGGGACAAAATAATTTCTGCAGTCTCTTCCACTTCATTTTCGTGATAGTTGCCTGTTAAGTGTGATTTGGACAGGCATATAGAAATGGTCTTCTAAAAGGTCATTGGTGTAACTACTTATTTAAAATAAAATATACTGCCAGTTTGAAATCAAATAAAGAGATTCCAGAAAAATATCTCTGCTCACTCTAAAGTTCATTTTTGCTTTTGGACATAACATTATAAAAAAATTAACTTTGATTATTTTAAGGAATTCATCATTAAGTATAATAATTTTTGAGACATGGCATTTTCCTCTTTTTGTGTTTTTAAAAGAGGAAATTTAAAAGTATTTTATGAAATGGTTTTTCTTTCTTAATAACAATGAGCAAGATTTTATATAACTGGATTTGAAATTACTTCATCAATTACTTTCTTTGCATCAAACTATTCAGCCATATAATATCACATGAATTTGAATTTCCATGATGATGTCATTGATATATACTCTAGCAAATTAAGATTAATTATGTATTGAATGCTAACAAACTGATTGAATTTGAGAGCAGGAAATAACCAATAAATTTGTATAAATGCTGCTACATTGAAATGTGAAAATGAATTCCCCAAGGCGGGTTATGAAAAGAAAGTGTTTCTATGCTACTTCATTTCCACATACTCCAAGATGATAGATACTACAGTTGCAAGTCCAATGGCTCTTGATATTTTCCATGTTAAGGTGGTTGAAATAATATATACTTATGCTATGGAACTAAACTGCTGTAATAACTGGTTGTATATGGCTATGATTTATCAGCTGTGTAACTTAATCAAAGGCATCACCATACATTTTGATTGATTTTAATATATGTTGTGAGGGAGTTTCAATGAGCAAACACATTCAGTATACTTCTATGCATTATTTAAAGGTATCATTTTTATAATATGTATGTACCTACTTATTCATTCAGTCCATCAACAGACCCTTTTCACAACTACAAATTCAAAAGAATAATTCAAGTGAACATAAATGCGTGAGTCAAATTACCTAGCAGTTTACTGACCTTAATTATGAGCTGTACTTTCACACATCACAGCTGATATTTTATCCTATTGTCTTGCTTATTTATGTTACTGGAAGTGATACATCGTTTTAAACTTCTGATGTGCAATTTGGCCCATTTTGCAACAGCATAATTGTAATAACCTACACTATTAAGGCTCCTGATCAATTAATGAAACAAAATGGAAAAATCCAAAGTTGATCATCACCTTATTCATGATTATACACCCAAATTGATAAATATTTATTCATAGTGCAAATCTGAACCGCTCACATTGTTAATGTTATAAGCACAATGTTATTGTAAAAACAGGAAGTGACTGTTCATTTAGAATCTTTATTTAATTTGATTTGGAAGAGTTTTATTTGATGGAGTAAATATTTATCAAACGACATAAATAATTCTCATGGCAAGGTAATGAATGTGTTTACAGATTGAAATGTGCCGATAAATTTTTTATTTTGTTTTTGTGGACCAACTATGTGAAGTTATGTAAATGGAGGTGCCTTAACTATAATTGGACTTCTGATGACAAGCCATCACTGAGGAAGTTGAAACATGAGAGCTGGAGGACAAAGGAAAGAAAAAATGAGCATTCAGCAACTTCAGCATATTGAGACTGAGTAGTTTGGTGCAAGAAGTCCCCAAGTTCAAGCCACTGTTTGCAAATGTACCCAAAACAAGACAATTTTTCTTATTTCCCCTAGGCTAGCTTGGCATTTGAAAAAATGCTGTGCAAACAATCATCAATGTAAATAGCTGTCACCATCCTCCATGAGACTCTGATATGTGACCGACTTCACTCTATTGTAAGGCATTAGAGATATGGGGAGGATGGGGAGCATGCCATACATATGATAACCAAGTGTGAAAAATACCAATAACTTGTGGACTTCATGCTCTGAGCTTTTTATAAGTGTTTGTACATATTTTTTCTCTTTCTTGTCAAGGGCATGTAATTCCTCCTTTCAATATTGTATGTTGAACTGATAATTGATTACATCTCTGCCAAAAGAAAAAATACATAAAAATAAAAATGACTACATTGTATAAGGTGTATCAAGACTACTAGTAAAGGTTGGAGCAGATGATGTATGTATGTGTGTGTGTGTGAGGGGTGGAGTTTTCTATTGACAGGATTCTTTTAATCATTCTAGTGGCCCCAAATATACGAGTGCTACGTGGTACTTAAGTGATTGAGGGGGAGTGTTCATCCCAAGCAAGGAGTGATCCTTAGACATTTCACTCATTACCCACTCTCAACCTCAGTCAAATCATCACTCCAATATATCAACTGGTGAAGAGTCAGTTGGTACAGTTCAGTGTTGTTGCATGCCGGAAATGAAAGCACAGATGTATTCTGCTTTTATATTTCCAGTAGCATTCACGAACTTTTAGTATTAAGACATTAACATAAACAATATATTGTGATTTTTTTCTCCCCAGCCTAGATTTTTATATGAAAACGAATGGGGTAATTTTTGAGTAACGGTGAAATAAATGATTGCTACAAAAACTCTCTTGTTAATCATGTGGAGGAAATAAAACAAAATATATGATTCCCTTGATAAAAAGTGGCTGTTTATTCCAAGCACATGCATCACAATATGGCTCATTATCGAGTAAAGTGGTATCGATAAAATTATAATCGAAACTATAAATATTTATAAAAACACTTACCAAAATAATTCAAGGAGAGTTGGAGGTTACTTCGTAAGTTCAAGTTATCCAGTTGAAAATGAATTTATAACCAGAAAGAATGTTCCTACGAGAATTTCAATCTTTTACAATTATTTTGGATTAAAGTGAGAATCCGGGTGTAAGATATGTTCGAAATTTGATTTTCCTTTTAGGACATTAATTAGGAATGATTATCTTGTTTGTATTTTGTTTAATTCTATGTAAATGTGAGAAAGATTTGTTTTCAAAATTTGTCCATTTACACCAAAGGGATCTCAAGTAGATAAAATAATATTCTAGGGTAGGATAATTATCAGGGATGTTAGCTTTTGCATTTGTTGAGAGATTGTCAAAAATCAAAGTTTTATTTATGGTTCTCATTTTATAGACGAATGCAAAATTATGAAATTTTGATGAATATTCATGTTCATCATAAAACTTATGGAATCAATTAAATTACATCAATGCTTCTCTAAACCTTTCATAATTACGATATTTACAGTAGCCATTACCTAAAATATACCTAACAAGATTTTCCTACCATCATTTTATTCTACTACATACCGTGAATCCATCAAATGTCTCAGGCTAGACTTAATATAATGTCACCTTGAAGATAGGTTAAAAAACGTATCCTTACTATCCTAATTTTAAACACTGTAGATAAATCAACTTTCGAAACTGATTTTGTTACAATTAATGTAATCCAGGCACAGTTTCTAGTTTTAGCAAGGGAAAATCTTTAGGTTTAAAATTAAATTTTCAGAGATAATTGCTGTTTAGTGTGGATGAATTCATACTAAGGATCCATCTATATTTGCTACTTATCTGGCATACTTGCTCATTCGATCATATATGTGTCTGTTATATTTTCCTTGATTGACTTTGACTCATTTTATTCCCTAGATTTTTTTGCGTGCGTAGCTGTAAGTAGATATTGAGTCTAGCTTTTCAAATTGCTCTAATGTTCCATGAAAGCCAAGTGAAGGAATTACATCTCCTTTGGGTATCAAATGAAGTCACTTTACATGGGAGACAATTTTTCATTCCCAAGTAGCCAATCAATATTGGCCATGTTGGCTGTTGATAGGCAGCCCAATATTGGAGATGTGAACCAACATACACCCAACATTGGCAATCCAACCTACACCCAACATTGGC
>LYUA01000563.1:369252-382146 GCA_002093875.1 Calopteryx splendens | reverse complement strand
TATATATATATATATATATATATATGTGTGTGTGTGTGTGTATATATATATTTATACACATATGTATATATACATATACATATAAATACCATATACATATATATATAAATCTATTAAAAACTAAATTTCATGTTTCTCAATTTGAAAATATTTGGCAAAATCAAATTATTTAGTTTATAAAAGAGTAGAATTGATTGTAAATCAAATTGAATATCATTACTTCAATGGTAATTCATAGATCCCTTATAGGATCCAAGAATCTTCGTACTCGTTTCCCAAAGCTAAAAGCAATTTACGAAGCCAAGCCGTCATTATAGTTTACTTATTCAGATACCTCTTGAAACTTCTTGGCAGTATTGAAAACAAATTTGTTCCAGTACTGAATATTTTATGTGACATTCACACTGCTATTAGAGAACTTGTAAACTGACTTGTAACTTTAAGAAATGGGCTCTTTATCACAGAGTGATATGTTGTATTGAAGGAAACTAGATGTTTTAATTTGTATATTAGATATAATGGGTATACTCTACGTTTGGTTCCTTAAATATACGATAGATATTCCACGCGATTTGGTAATATGGAGAGTGTGGTGGTCTATGGCAACTCAAGGTTCTTGGTAGAAGTAAAAAATCGACCATAGATATACGTGTAATAGAATCTTTGCAGAAGAGATCGTCTATTTAGCAGCCATGTTCAGAACCACCAAGGAAAAAGAAAATGTCCTTTAACTATGATGCCAAGCATATATACCATAGTCATAGGACTGAAGTAGTGCAGTTTGAATAATGAATGTATCACTGCACTGGAAACTGAAACTCTTGGGAGAGCCTAAGGGACCTTTAGTCGTAAGTCGCCCTAGTTGAATTTTATGCTGATTTGAATCACCTATTCAATACCTGAGAATTTTTAGTTTTTCTTCGGCCGTTAAAATCTTTTGCCATGGGTGGTCTGAGAGACAGACTGTGGAACGGATAGGCTTGGAATATAATTTTTCCCATGGACGATAAGGGATAAGAATAATTGCCACAGATTGCGCGTAGATGACAATACTTTATGCCAAGCAGTCTGATTAATATCCTCAATTCCATCTTATTGAAAGGCAATCCGTACTAGCATCCCATCACGCATACGAAGAGTAGTATTCTGTGCATAGATATTTTGTTCATGTGAAGCTGTTGATAGAATGTGATTACACCTCTTTTGAATGTTATAACCTTTCTGTTTGTCACTGAGATTCAAGTAATTTTTAATTTTGGCTATGGCTATTTTCACTTGCGTGGAAACTCTGCCTCCCTCACTAGTGGGACTATGTAGATGTAGTCATATGATAATGGCATTTCTTCACCCCTCTTCTTCTTTATTATAGAGCTCAGTGCAGTAAATTTATCCGTACGATTTAAACTGCTGTAGCAAATGTAATTAGTATTGGAGAATCTCTTGAAAAATTAAAAACGAATCCATTAACGATTTTAAATTACGAAATATAATGATAAAATGTCGTTCAAAATTGAAAGTAATCGAGATGTATTTGAAAAACTTATATTGCGTGGAAATAGCCATTGAGTAATTTGTCATAACACTTTATGTTCCACTAATTTTCATAAGTAATTAGAATCAACATACCTAATCCCTGTTTAAATATGACAAGTGTTTTAAGAAAAATAAAAAAATAATGATTACAAATAACACTACGCTGTACATGAGGATTCCTTTAGTAAAATATTTTAACAGAGAATGTGGGACGTGATATACGTCACGTGGACAATTTTTTGTAATAGAGGGAAGAAGAATAGCTACGGTGGGGATGTAGTGGAAGGAAATAAGGATGAAAATAATTGAATATCGGGAAAAGAAGTCTATCAAAGGGTGGGTAAAAACATAAGAAAGAAGAAGAGATGAACAAACGTATTCATACGAGACTGATACAATTCATGACTCGTACTTTTAATTAATGACACAGTAGTTTACTGAAGGTCTATTCGTAAGTAAAATTGGAAGAAAAGAACCAGAGATGAGTGCTGAGAATGAATTATGAGTTACAAATACTTGAGAGTGCGATACTAAGAATGAATGAAAAAACTCAAAAGGGAAAAGCATAGATTGGCGATGCAGGTCTGTTACGAAAATTAAAGAATTAACACCTAACCTGTGATTATGATGATAAGTACTTTTTTTTAGCAATGGTCACAGATATCACAAAGGTACACACAATCATCTTCAATAACTAGCGTATTCAAAAAGTGGTGAATCACATGCCTGTAAAACGAAATCCTTACTCTTGGCGATACGTGTGGAGTCGATTGATTCGAGAGCTCTCGAATCTTGCTCGAGTTAAACTGGTGGAAAATAAATCGTACGATCCCTATTAGCAACATGATTTGGCGTAGCTTTTGGTGCACAAACTATAAATTGGACTCCTGCAGAGAGAGCTTCCCGTTTTGTGAGAAATCGTTTAAGAGCGAATAAAATGCGTCAAATTATACCATCATCGAATGCCCTGGGTTGAGAGCACGGGTTTAATCCACGGCTTTAAACTACTGGATAGATACTAATCGTAGTGGTTTAATTCTGACACTGAGGGAATAGTTGAGTAGAGCTCTGGATGTCACTACGCAAGACCAAAATGTAAAGCTAACGTGAATATATCGCCAAAAAAGTGCGGATTTGAGCTAATTTAACTCATTCATTTGCCCCCATCCGTGACCGCAGCAGAAGAAATGATCATATGCAAAAATTAAAACTACACGAAAGTAAAGCATGCGGAATGCTAATAGTCACCAATAACCCGAAAAGCTGACGAAATTAAATTCCCTACCACACTCACTCATGAATTGTTTGCATGGTAATATTTAGATGTAGTTACCTCAATGTACCTACATCTTCAATTCCTTCAGTTTTTTTCTGATTTTATCCCTTCACTCTTCTTTCTCTCCTAACGAACGAAACTTTTGGGTCCGGGTTAGTCGTATCTACAAAACATTGTCTCATAACATTTTCCCACTGCAGCGGAGTTGTAAATGCAGGTGAATTCTTGAATTTTTCATCAAGCTCATTACCTAATATCCGCCAGCGATATAAGTTTCCACTTTTTTTTATTAGGGAACTTATTTAGGGAATATATAAGCTGACAGTAAAGGTACGACTACAAGGAAAGAAATTAGAACATGTGGAGAACATTCACTTACCGCGGAAGCACCATAATAAATGAAATGAAAGAAGCTCGAAGGACTTGAAGCACAGAATATCACGTGTCAAGAAGGCGTTTATGACGAAGAGACAACTGCTATGTTCAAAGAAGATAAATTTATAAACAAGGAAGACGTACGTAAAAGCATTTCTATGGATTGTGGCACTCAGAAGAGAATAAAAGCCTTGGAAACCTGGTGTTGGAGGCCCTGAAGATCACACGGACGCATACAGTGAGAAATGCGGAAACAGGAGAGTAGAAAAGACCATCAGGAAAAGAGGACCCAGATGGTTTGGTCACAGCATGAGACATAACGAATTTGTCAGGAATACAATCGAAGGGAAAATAGAAGGGTATTTCCCACGGGGAAGACCAAGGGATACACAACATGTAGGCCAAATTAAGAGGGATGCAAGAAGGATGACCTAATGTGGAGTGAGGGACTTGACATGGGATAGGGAAGAATGGAGGGCTGCTCTCCACCAATCTTAAGATTGAAATACTGTGATAGAAATAAGTTTCCAACATGCTTTTTAATATATACGCGGAGAAACTTATAGAAGAAGCTTTAGGAAACACAAGGATAGTAGTGATAGGCGGAGAAAATGTTCGCTCAATAAAATATGCTAATTATCAGGTGGTAACAGCAGAGAGAGAGGTGAAGCTACATGTTATGACGGAAAGAATAGTGTCAATAGGACGTGGATATGGAAGGAAAATAAATATTAATAAAACAAAAGTTTTGAAAATGAGCAAAGAACTTGGAGAATTTAATATATCAATAGAAGAAAGGAAGTTGTAGCAAGTGACATCCTTTAAATACCTGGGAAGTATAATCACTTCAAATGAAAACGGTACAGAAGTTATAAGGACCAGGATTTACAACGGAAAAGCGGCACTTGTGAGTGCTAAAGGCACCAGGAAAATACCACTGGAACTAAAATAAATTTGCAAAATTCTTCGTTTGGAATGTCGTTTTATATGGGCCTGAGACTTATGCTATAAAAATGTTATTTTTAAAAATACCTTCAAAGCTTTGAAGACTGGACATGGAGAAGAATGGAAATTTGAGTGGAGTGATACAGAGAGAGAGAGAAATGAGGTGTTTAGAAGGATCGGAGAAGAAAAAATCCCAACGAAGAGCATTACCAAAAAGAAAAAGGTGTGGATTGGACAATTTCTAAGAAAAGATTGTTTGCAGAGAAGAATCATCGAGGGTAAGGTTGAGGGAAAGAGAGGGAGGGTAAGAAGATTAGTATGCTGTCGGACATAAGGGAAGGAAGGACGCAAGTGGAAATGAAGACGGAGGACGCCCAGGACAGATAGGGTTGGAGATCTAGTTATTGCGTCTATAACCCGTCCTTTCAGTGACAATTTCACTGATGAAGAAGAAATGTCACCCTTTTTATGCAGTGAGCTGACGTGAATCGTAATATTTTCCATTTATCTGCATTATCCTCTGTATATCAATTACGCAGCTTTCTTCCTTCATCCAACGAGGTATACTTATTTACTGGTTTACATCGGGCATCAGACTTGTTTTCCAAAACTATCCGGGAGTTTGAATTCCCTAGACCGCACCCGTAAATGACGTTGCAATACCTCTTACCGTTTTCTTGTCCCCCACCTACTATTATCGCAGTGCTTCACCATTGCCCCTTAAATGACGCCTCATTGGTCCTGTAAGACTCCGTCTTAATAATATAGTGGAAAATTCTTGGTTTAATGTATTGTTTGAAATTCGCATGATTCGCCATTTTTCGCCCGCTCGCAAGCCAAGGATAAGCTGAGCAAGCACTAAAATTCGCCACAGGATGGGAAAAAATTACATTGCAATCTCGTTGAGCAATTATGAGCTGATTTGTATGTCTGCTTCAAACTAGGACCTTTTTTACACTGGGGCCAAACACCTCTGTTCCATTCACGGAGCTGACCAACGCGCCTCTATCCCTGTTTGCGCGAAGCCATTTGTGAACGGCGACCTAAGTATGTTATCTTAACTCCTTGGTCACTATATTCTTAGCCTATCTTTATCTAGTCCAATTTCGTCCTCCACACTCTCTGCCTAAACTTCTATTTGTTTTTTTTTATCTACCCCTACTGCACAAGTACTTTTATCATTTGTGTATTCTGTGTTTTTATGCATTCCTTTAAGCCACACATGAAATATGGAAGAGTTTTTTTTTCAAATTCGAGAAGCAAAGTCATCGAGTGATGAAGCAAACAACTGATACTGGGGAGAGGTATTGTAAGCTGAACAGTGCAATTAAACAATGCTGCCTTTCAGAAGAAACAACTTATAATGGAACTACCAAGCCATAGGAAAAAGGACCACACAAACTTACCGACGTGGAGCTCATTACAGTACAGGAAGCAACCGCTTCCAAACAGCGGAAAGTTTGGGAGCGGTGAAAGTATGGTGGAAACGGAGAATGATGAAAATAAAATTTATAGGTTGCGTGAGGCAAAGAAAGTACTTGAAAGAAGAGAGATGACGATGAAAATTAGAAAGAGAAGATGAGAGCAATGTGACACAATCTGAGATAGGTTAGTTTACTGACGACCATCAGAACAATGATTTGAAAGGATTGAAGAGAGAAAGGCTAAGAATGAACTGTGAGGCGCAGGTGTTGGAAGACGCCAGTGTAAGGAGTTACGAAGTAATGAGGATGATGGTAGGGAACAGGAAAGTTGCGATAAACCTATTCTCAGGATGATAAACCGTCTTGGTCATTGCTTTCGAATATATATCTAGTTCAGGCACTCAATGATTTTTTTCACCGAGAAAAATGGAAAACTTTGCATTGAACATTAGCTGTTGGTAATAACATGCCATTGACGTTGACGCAACGCCACGTCACACTTCGGATTCCTCCGATTATTTATCCCTACACCGTACCCCTTTTTGACTGAAGTAGGTAGTGTTCACTATTCAAAATCTTCCGCATAAAAGTTTAGTCCGGAAACCTACCTACTACTTGTGAGCGCGTCACATGAATGGAGCATCAATTATTTTGCGACCGATGCTCGGTCGATTTTTATGAAAGGCGCAGATGTACTCGAGGGATATCGATTGAGTTTACTGCCGAGCGGCTTAGAAAAGCGTTCCTAGATGCGCGAGAGTCGCCACTTCCCCATTGATTCAAGGGTTAAGTTGCGAGTGAGGGCAACCCCGTGGGCACTCCTTCGGCGGCGGTCGAGGAGAGCCTTGCAGAAATCGATGTCCAGTGACGAATCGCCCACTGTGTGCTTTGGGCGAATTACACGTGCAGATGGCGGCGGAGTGTTGCTTTGGCTTATTGTTTTCACAAATGAATGCCTATACCGATGGGTATCCAATAAGGGAGGGGGGGGGTGAATCTTTCATTGAAAATAATATTACTGAATGAACACTGGCGTAACCATGGATCTACCAACGGGAGGGTGAAGGGTTAACCCTTGGGCATCCAGGTTAATCCGCATCCCACACACTGGATCAATGGAGAGTGCACTGCATGTACTCTCAAATAAACGAAGACCATTTTTTTTACATGCACCGTACTGAATTTCCTTATTCTCCCAAAACCTCGAATATTTTTAGAGTCTATTTTTTGGCATGTAGGATGAGGGTTTCAGAACCCAAAATCCACCTGGCCGTGTCACTGGAATAAAAACAAGTTTTAAACAAAACATTTATTTCATTAATCCCTACATTAACTGCTTCTGGTGTCTCCTCTAAGGTTTAGGATCTGGATTTCCTTCAAGTCACCTCCGTGTTTTCAAAATAAAAGTACTTTCTTATAAAATATTAACTAACTTTAATTTCCGAGTCAAGAATGTTTTTATACTTTTTCACGGTACCAAATACATTGATTCAGGTCAAAACAATACAAAATATGTTAATAATATTAGCAAACAAGGACACAGAACAATGCTGGTAAGCGAAATACACGGAAAGGTGCATGTGACGATACATGACAGGGTATTGCTTTACCCAATGGCATCTTTGGTTTCGTAGGCTTCCATTCTTCTCTGCCCTTTTTTTCCGATGGTCCATGTCTCTGATTTTTAGAGGACCACGCTCAGATATTTTACATCTCGCTGATACTTTCATCGTAAATTATTATTTGACAGAATAACTTATAGAAAATCAGAGTTCAGTGATGATCACCAGCGCCTATGAGAATCGGGCAAGTCTTCAAAATTATTGTGGACATGGGGGTTATCCTATAGCCAATAATAATAAAATAGGGAAGAGACAAAACTCCTTTACTGATATTTCGGCCGAAAAAGATGAAAATACTGCATAGAAATTTTATTCCTCATTTTCCCATTATTATTGTCTCTAGGATTACCTCCTTGTCCTATAGTACAAGCTAATAGCACAAACTTCTCTGTTTCATCATTGGTGTCTTTACTAACTTAAAGAAGAGGCTTGAATTCCATATCGACCAATTTAATGAGTTAAACTTTGAACCACAGGTGAGAATTTTAAGTTCGTGGAAACTAATTGTGAAAATTCCATTGCATTTATTCCATGTCATTATTTTTTCTATAAATACTCTCGGATATTTCCTTACTTTCCCGCTCAGGTGTTCACGTCGTTTTAGCAGTTATTATATAATCGTCACCTCTAATAGACCTTATTCTTTTTCTTCCGTAATGATTCTGAGTTCTTATTTCTTCACCTAAATCCATCACGTTAATTAGAGTCATGCCAAAAAATTATTCACGTTAAACCTGAACTTGTCTCGCTACTTTATATTTGAATTCGCTTATTTTTGTGCGATTAAGTTACATTAAATTTGCCCCACGCAATCCAAGTGTCCTATAGGTGCTCGGTTTTCTAGGATGACACTTCTAGGTATATTCAAGAGTTGGAATTCTTTTCCTTGACCAAAGAGGAATAATTCACTAGGGCGATGGGAATAGCACTTTCACGAACGGTTCTCGCGAATGCAATGTAGTACGCGCAGAAGAATAAGGACCTGTCATTAAGAAGGGGAAGGGTCACACACATATTTTTACACCTCACGTGATCTCCCTCGCGAGTTTGCTTGCTTTGCCCAGTCGTGCCTGATCAACATCTGCTCGGCTGCACTCGAGAGAAAACAGAACTATCTAGGTGACCCGTAATCATCAACAGTGACGTCTGGCAAAGTAAGAGGGCAAACATGCATGTTGCTCACCACCCATGTGTTAATACCTTGTACGTGACACAACAGAGAAACTGGATGGCACGGATCGGCACCAAGGCACTGGACGCGTGGACGGTCGGTCAGTGACGACGCGGGTTTGACCCCGGCCCACTGCTTACTGCAACCTTGGATTACCGCGTTCCGTGTTCGCCGAAAATCTTTGCGTGATGCTCATAGTAGGATCTACCATGAGCATTATGTGAGTGCCGACCTGATTCATTCTTCAAATTATTTGACCGCAATGTTTCAGCGATTCAATTTGGGAAAAGCGCGAGAAATCGACTCACCATCATGCTCAACGAGGTTTCGGCGTAGAATGGTTCAAATTTTTACGATGCCCTTCTCTTACCACAATGAGCAATTAAAAAAAAAGTAGCACTAAAATATTTCGAGATTCATTATTTAGGCAGTTTCCAAAGGCAGACATCCTATTCGGTTTTACCCATCATTCCATTTTTATTCTTGGTATCCAAAAGTGGACAAGCAATAGTTTTTTTATTGACAATTTCGTTGTAAATACGAAAGTCCTAATAATTTTAAGTTTTAATGATGAAATGGAAGTTTTGTCTTAAAGGAAATTTTTTAAAATGTATTTTAATTCCCGATAGTGGGTAGAAATTTAAAATAACCTGCAGTAAAAGGATGGATTTCATTGTAAGCTGATATTTTGAAATTTTTTCTGGTGATCTTCTTTTAGGCAAGCAATATCCCATGCATGTATGTGCCCATATTTTATATTACTTGGGTGGTTTGAAGGAATCCTATGGTCAGGAATCCTTCAAAGTTTTTAAATTTATTTTATAGAATGAATAATTTAAATTTTAATGCGAAAATTGAACGATGCATGACAATCAAATAACCAGAATTAGACAGATGAATTCTAAAAAACTAATAAGAATTGAATGTTGGTATTGAATTCTCTAAATATATGATTTTGTGGTAAATTCAAGTTAAATTTCTTATTAGCCCACCCAGAGATTTCATTCTTAGGACATTTGTAAAAAAATGACCATTTTACAATGTAAACGTGTTAAACCTTATTACAGGATCACAAAAAAGACTAAATGAAGATAGAGACAATTACAAAAATGCGAATGTCCATTTTAGCTTACATTCATGAAGCAAATGCTCAATATTCTGTAGAAATAATTAAATATTACCATTTAAAATAATAAATAAAATAGTGATCAAATAAAAATCAATAACAATATAATAATAAATTTAAAAAAAGTTGTACGAGTCAGGACACTGTATCTACTAGTATGGTAAAAACTTGGCGCAATATTGTTCACCTGCCTCATATATTCGGCTCCTTTTAAAAAAAGAAAATAAATCGCCATTGATTTGAAAAGGAAAGCATAGATAGAACTAATGGAAAGCGATCATGAAGTGGACACGGGAAAATAGTTCTTAATTTTATATGCACCCGTAATTGCCATCATGTGTCACATTGGCTTGATTCCTATGTCGAAAAGTTGGTAGAACGAGCCATCCCTACGATGTGCTGTGAAAAACGAGAATAACATGAATTTAACTCGTTGCCGTATACAAAATTTAACCTAAATTTTGACATCAGATCTCGGATTCCGAATAAACTTACTTACTTCAAATGTTAACTTTTCATTCGTCCAAATTGAATATATTCATATAAATAAAGGAACCGTGCACGAGGGGCCTCTTGGACACCTTTCAAGAGGCTTACACACCCATTCGCGAGAGCAATCGATTCCGTGATAAATTTGGTCGGGGGGAGAGACAGGGAAATCTTCCCCCCGTCTTCAAATTTCGTCGGAAAGCTTCGAAGAGCCCACTTGTTGAGGGACGCGAGCGTACAAACCGCCAGGACGATTTCACCAGGACGATCCACTTTAGTAATAATGGAGAAGAGCTTCATGGTCAGAAACAAAACAAGTGTGGTTAATGCGACAGGAATGCATTGCATATATAGTTATAATTGAGGAAAGAAAAATAAGTAGTGAGAGGTTATACTTAAGTGATAGTCTTCCACGTTTTATCTCACTTTGTTCCTTCTTTTAATTCACGAAGGTACAACCTGTCACCGAAAATTTAAAAATTCCTGCGAATGTCCGGGATCCGAGATGTGCTGGATCTTTTTTATGTTCGATGATCTATGTTTTGCCTAACAACGATAGGGAATTGCTCATTTGTTCAATGTGATATTTACTTGGACAGTGGATACTTAAATTTGTTGGATGTGATACTTTACTGGGAATTACTCACTTTGTTGTTCTTTTACGTGTTACCTATTTCTTTCCTTATTCATATAAGCCTGTGAATATTTTTTCGCCGAATAGGAGGTTTTTATGTCTGAATGAATATATTTATATATATATGTATATATATATATATATTCATTTGTTCATACATATTATATGCATTTGATTGATGGTGTTCTGCATAATATAATGCCCGTTCGTTTACCATAAAATTTTTGTACTCCTTTTTTAAACTTAATCTGCCTTTTCTTCAATTAGTTAATACCTAAGATTTCTTAAAAACTTATGTTCTTCAGAATAATCATCGGGGACTTTAGCTTAAATTAATTAGAATTGGAACCTTGACAGACCATTACTGTGTTGAAGGCTAAGAGAATGGCTGATGACAGCAAGGTCTCAAGAACTGTTGATAATTAAAGTGATACACCGCCTGTATCAATAACGCTTATGAAAAGCTAAACACGTAATTTAAGCTGAAGAAAGGCATGCCGGAAAATTTTATTGAGGAGATCTTTTCCAAGGTTAAGTTGGGATAGGATCTAAAGAAGACTTCTTGATAAAACATGGAGAGGGGAATTTAGGTCGAACGATAGGGCTGACGCTACGTCACTCTGTTTTTGTTTACTTTGGGCATGACGTGGTCTTCCCAGACTTCCCTTTAACGGCATATTGTTTGGTTACCTGCAGTGAAATAGTCAATCGCACCTAATCCCCAGCAAGGAAATTGTTATTTTGTAAAATAAATGCTTCCACTTTAGATAAAGAGTGAATAAATAAAAAGTAAAATCAAAATATTTTGTTGCAAGATAAATAATACGATTCAAAGTATTTTAAATGGTGAAGTCATCTTTCAGGAAATTACGTTTTATTTTAACGCTTCATGCACTTTAGCGGATATGTGATTTATCTCACTCGCGAATAATTTTTGTAACTTTATGGGCTTTCATAATTCATCATACCATTTAATTGGACAAACAGGATAAGCTGTCTGATCTAGCTTAAACAGCTGTTCAATATTTCATTTCTCATACCTGAAATAAAGAATAGAAACACAAACATAAAAAATAATTTAAGTCTTCGTCGTGTGATGTTAAAATAAACCGTAATTTCCTTAAAGAGGACTCCAGCATTTAAAATACTTGCAATCGTTTAAAAGACCTAGACCAAGGAAAGTGATTTCACCGGCAATACATGCCCGACAAGTCAGTAAAAGAGATTTATTGCAACTCCAACTACCTAATGTCAGGTTTTTGAGTCAGGCGAATTAAATTGCTTTGAATTTGAGAAGGTGAAAATTCGTTAATGATATTAAAGATAGTTTAAAGGAACCCTTTAAACATTAAAATGAGAACTTCGCAGATTTAGACGGTAATAGTATAGGCTAAAAGCGCATTAGATTTATTTTTTGAGTGATTCAATTGAAAAAAAAACGTTCCTCCGTGTTAAATAGGAGAAAAACACGTAAAAATCATGGAAAGTGCATTCCGTACTAATTGAGCTTAAGTCTCGTTTTCAACTCCTCTAACTTGCTGAAATTCAAGGCTGAACACGTCAACTTTCTTGAAGAGAACGAAGAACAAATAGATTTGATTTCTTTTCATAGGCTGACTGACGACCGAAAGAAATAGAAATCTCCAAGCCTTCAAAAAGCAAATACGTATTTATTATCTAATGACTCTCCACGATACGTTTATTAAATGAAAATTAACACTTGCGGAATTGATAAGTACGCGGCGAGTGCCTTTCTTTTTGCACTTTATGCTGGCAATCTTAAAATTAAACTCTCGTAATATCAGCGTCATTATGTACATATAAGTTTCCCGTGTAACTGCGTATTTTTCGTGATCGTTGGAAATGTAAATTCTATCATTTTCAAGTCTCTGTGCATCAAGAGCTATTCGGCTTATCAAATAACGATAGCGTAAGATGAACCATCTTTTAAAAAAATTTCTTATGCATATTTGAGCAAAAAAATCTGCGGAACCTCTTCTATTCTCTGTTCATTTATTCCATTTCCTCCGCCCCCTTATCGGTGTGTTTTAAATGTGGAATTCATTTATTTTTCCATCGGTCCATCCTCACCTTAACACTATTGCCTTGGGCAAACTTCTGTGTCTCAAGGGGAGCACGGCGACGTTTAAAACTCACCCCTTACCCTCACTTAGCCCTTGGGACAAAAGAGACGGAATTAAGAGGGAGGGAAACTGGGTGAAAAAGAGAGAGAGAGAGAGAAACAAAGGAAATCATGTCAGGAGAGGGTAGGGGAAGGACGGCGGGGGGAGGGGGGGGG
>LYUA01000563.1:315039-326224 GCA_002093875.1 Calopteryx splendens | reverse complement strand
CCTTCTCCACCCCCACATCTCAAAAGCCTCCAACCTACGCTATTCATCTTGCCCCAACGAACAAGTTTCCGAGCCGTACAATACTACATTCCATATCAACGTCTTCACCAGTCTTTTTTTTACATCCTTACCTAACGTCCACGTCATCAATCTCTATGTATAGTAAATGTTATTTATTATCTATTAATATTTAATTTTAAATAAAATTATACGTTTCGTTATTATTAAAAAATAAGATAACTATGCCAATCAAATAAATATATCATAAATGGCCTGCTGAATTGTTTGAATTTTATGACGTCGAACGGCCTTAACAATTTTAATGCAGCAACAGAGACATCGGGGAAAGAAGTATTCAGCTTATGTGTGCTGGGAAAATGCGATATTTGAGACAAGTATGGTGAAATATATGTTAACGATCATGTAGTGATAGAATTTCAAGACTAGTAAAGATTTACCTCAGCAATCAACGGAAAGGTTGATTCCAATTGGCAGGGCGGATTTCTGCTAAAAACCTAAGCCACAAATAAATCCATACCCCCAAGATAGAAGTACCAAGGTTCATTTCATCGTGAAATCAGTGGTTTCTCAAGAAGTTCCGGTTACTAGAAAATTTCACTAATAGGAATTTAGATGTGGTCGTCCTTAGCATAGCATAGTTTACTCGGATTTAACCCCCATAACCTTCGCTCTGCAGCCAAACTCTCTTGCCCTAATATGTCCACATGGTTTGCCACATCGAAGAAAAAGAACCAATGTTGGTACAATTTATCTAAATCGTACAATTTTCGTAAAATTATATGTATGGTAAACGAGGGAGAGGGAGGAAAAGATTAGGCATGTTGGATGGGATGAAGGGAGGCNNAGGGAGAGGGAGGAAAAGATTAGGCATGTTGGATGGGATGAAGGGAGGCAGGAAGCATGCTGAAATGAAGAAATTATTACAGTAGGAATTACTCCATCAGAAATCTACCTTAACCGGTAAATTACCATTAATAATAAAAAAAATGTACGGTGGTGGAAACAGTAAGCTTCAATGAACATCATTTTCATGAAAGTCGCAAAAATGGTTGATGTCGTTTTCATAAAACAGTCGTAAAAATGGCTCGTGATTCTTCCGAATCATTCTCCATATTCATTGGTTTCATTATTATTTGATTTGCCTTATTTGATTGATGCCTTGATTTTCCTTGACCTCCTTCGGCATTCCTTAACAGGTAGGATCCTAAGGGTGGATTTTTCCCATTGGTATTAATGTAACCTTTTTAAAAGAAGTTTTCTCACATAATTTCCACAATTCCTCTCACGGAAATTTTCCATTTGGTGAACCTTGTGCTTCAAAATATTTGCAAGATTTAATCTTCTTACGAAATTGCTGCCATTCTCGACGTTGTTTGACTTATTAAAAGAGTTTTTATGAACATCTCCATTAAGATAATTACGATTCACAAAAAATATTTACTCTGAAGGGCATTTCTCCGTATTTTAGACCTAGAATTTGTTAAAAGTGTGACACTCATTACATTGTGACCTTTTAAGAAGGAAATGTCACAATTTTTTACCCTTGAAAAATAATGAGTTTGCAAAGGATATATACTGAGGATGAATACAATTATTTTAACCCTCTCTCTTAGGACTGAAATTTACCAGACAAACTATTTTCATAACCCATAATTATATAATCAGTATTTTACAACTAGAAATTCACATAAGTTTTAATATGTAATAAACTTTGGCTGTGTTTCTTACAACTGCTTATTACTTATAAAAAACTACATAAAAGACTATTAGTATAATGTGTTATAAAGAACACGGCCATGGGTATCCTAATATTTACTGTAAGGTAATGTTTCATTTCTTTTTCCTTTAATATTTACAGGATGCGGAAATTGGGTCGGTTTTGGATTATATTATTGCGCGAAAGAACTCCAAGAACGCCAGACATGTTCATCTTGAAATTTGGGTAAGTGATCAACCATTTCCGTATAGTGAAATTTCATTGGAAAAGGAGCCATTTCAAGCTTAACTGATAAGCATCGATTTAAGTTTAATGAGATATCAAAATAATATTTAAATGAGTTCCAATACCATGCAGCTATAGCTATTAGCTATTTGATATTTTTCAACGTTTCTAAAATTTAATGATGACCTACCAGTTCATTGAATTTAAAAAAAGAAGAATAATACACTTTTCTTTCCCGAATTTTTTAGTTAAAGCTTATAAATTTTCAGGGATCCGACCACTTCGACGTCAAACACTCTTTAGCTTCCACGGAAACAGTTAATGCAACCATTGTGCTGGTGAAACCGCTGGACTTCGAGAATCAAGCAGTTCATCGGATCCAAGTCTTTGCGACGGTAAGTGTATTACTGAAGAATACCTCCGTCGTCCGTCGGAAATTGACGAACGCGAAATGGATTTCGCGTTTCTCTGGTCATCTTAAAATATGAGCGAAAAGTAAATCCATTTCACAACCCACTATTTATCTATCACCTACGTAATGCCCCATGTACTCGCTACAAACTATTCAATAGCAAAACATTGCAACTGTAACTAACTTTACTTACCCTTTAAATAAATTTTGTTAAATGCATGTTAAATGGAACTGAATCAATGTTTGTTCATTGGTAAATCTTAATTCCCTTAATTCTTCAACCTGTCCCAGCCTAGAAACAAGCATCATGGCACGAGCTACAAAGCATTGATCTCCAGCTGAATGCGATTTCAAGATGATTTGGTTCGGTAGATAAATTAACGACCAAGATTAATCAGTCCAACTGCGGACCAGCATGGCTCTCAGAGTCACCTGTTTTCTTTTTCCCCTCCCCTTCAAACCTCCAACCCCTTTTTCCTTCAATGGATATGTATTTAGCACAGAAATTTCCCCCTAATATCTATTTATTTTACTCTCGTAAACGTTTACCTCACAAGGGCACCGTTTTAATTTTTCTCTTTTAAGCGACTCGAGCTCTTTTCCTGTGGATTTAATTCTCACCTAATCCTACCACTCCCTCACTCACAAATTTAACCGTATCGGTTTTTGATTTTAAGTGACCTAACACAAAAATAAAAGGTTTAAACTACTACGGGTTTTAAAAGTAGCTAGAAATAAGCATTAAAATTCTTTAAAATTATTCACAGAGAATAACCATAATGTAACATCAACATAATGTTCTTGCATTTATCGACTATGATGATCACTCATTCTGAGTTTCTATCCAAGGTCTTCATCACCGTACGCCAACGTTAAACTAGTTTTCTTGGGTGGAATACGTTATATGGTTGGTATGCAAAACGGGTTATGTTGTCCCATTGTCAAAAGTTTACTTTTCCATTCTAAAACACAAAACACCTTTAATGGGAAAAGATACATGCTTTTCGGTGTTCACGAAACCCCCTGGGTTAATAGTCTATTACGTTGGAGGAAGAATGCGATTGTGAAAACACCACTTTATCCCAGCCCGGTTTTTAAAACTATGGATGGCGGGTTCTATCTAGGAAAGCAGCTTAACACCGGCCAAAGCCATTGACATTTTATCCTTTGGTGGAAATTATAAAATGATCAGGTGATTCCAGGAGTGGAAAGTCAGAAATTTATTTTAACATAACATACAACACTACCATAATTTAATAGATTTCAAACAGAACAGACAGTCTTCAAGATTTGTCTAGTTTATAGCATATTTATATGACTAGCATATTAATAAGGAATTAAGTTCAATAGTTCGTTTTTATTTATTATTTTTTCAATCCAAAGATAGATAATTGACAAATTTAATTCTTTTCCGTTCTTTCCAAGTTGCATTGCTTACAAACATCCATATTCCTCGTGTTTTCTAATGGATAATAATAGCAATAAATTTTCTTTATTGGGGTGAGATTAAGACTATAGTAGTTCTTTCTTCCACCTAACTCCTCGCAGATGCAAATATAATGAAGAGGTAAAATAATTTCATAAATACACTTTTGAATTACTTACAAATATATATATATATATATATCTTTTATTTAATTTAATTTATTTAATATTTACGGGAGTTAAATAAAAGAACAAGGTATCCAAAACTGTAAAAAGAAGACAGTCCGAGCCCCCTATACACACTTTACCTATGAACTTCTATATCCAAGACATTTTTATTTAAATCTTATATTTCAGCATAGTGCTGTAGACTGATTGCATTAAAAAATAAGGATCGTAAAACATTGGAGATTAATGGGAGACTATTTGGGACTAGTAACTGGATAATTTTTTAGATAACTCAGCGTATAAATGATTCCCAGGTTGGACTGACTCGGTGAAAAGCTATTTTAATGCTAAAACATCACTTTCAAAGGATTGGGAGAACTGTTTTTGTTGGTAAAAAATTCTAGAAAATCTTAACAAAAAGAAAAGATCTCTGCAAAAGATCAACTTATCCGAAGAAAACCATGGTTTTGAAATTACCATCAATCACGCATCACATTGCGCTCTATCTGGCTCGACCTAGCTCAATGGTGAATAAAACCCTTGCAGGATCCTTACGTGGACCCTGAGATGGACACTCGGAACGTTGCCGGTCTCCGACTGGAGGTGGCGGTAGTGGACGTGCAGGACACACCGCCGCGATTCCTCATCGCTCCTCCTGCCACGCGGTTGAACTCGTCACTCGTGCCGGTACGTAAATCGCAATTGTAAATTGCGACGTGTAAGTGTAAATGTAAAAAGTTTAACGAAAAAAAAAGAGTAATTTCTAACGCTCCTAAGCATTGCAGCTCCACGTAGTAACGCGTGGAAATTTTCCGTAAAATATTTTTATTTTATTTTTACCTGGGATGCTAATGAAAGAATCCAGGAGCAAATTGGAGCTTTCTTACCTTACTTTCTGTCTTAGTGGGTTCTCACATATAATTGTATATGATTAAGTAGTAGCTTGGTGGAAGTTTCTAGAAAATTATTGTTAATGTTCTGCATTTATGCGATCAAAATGTATAATTCCTCACCTTTTCTATATTTAGCGTAAAATGCTAAAATTATAATTTTTATTTGCTTCTTTAAATATCGAAAGGGAAATTATGTAAAATCTGACGAACTCTTACAAATGCCGCCAAGTACATAGGACCTTACCTACCTCAAAACAAATAAATATTATTAAAATCTATTTTAATTTCATCCAAATTTACTCATCGCTAGAATGAAGCCCAAAATAGTTTTACAAACACCTTTACTCAAGGATTTTATTTAATTTAAAAGTCAATTCTACACCACAAAAGAGATTTACATTAATTTGATTTCATATTTTTACTTTTAAATTTCTTTCAGGCCATAAATGTTAGAAGAAGCTCTTTAGTGACCCAACAGTCCCATTACAATGTAATTATTTATCGACACATACTCTGAATATCCTTGAAAACATAAGCACTTGGTACATATTGTTTTAAAGATGATATTGCCTACCGGATACGTTGCATACTTTCAAACTCTAAAAGTACTCACGCGAATAAATATTTTAGTTTCATCTAATCACTTATCCTCAGATAAAAGGGAATACTGAAAGTAGTCTCTAATCAACTAACGAAAGAACATTGAGTTGCTATTTGAGATAAAATGTCTTTTCCACCCATTACAACCACTTTCAAGGCTGCAAGTGGAAACATATTTTTTCACAAGCCTCTATACGAGTGTGAAATGACCAAAAGCTGTATGTTTTACGTTTTCCCTTTTTTGTGATTTAAATTCTCGTAGAGCTTGGAATAATGAACCGCGTATTTGATTACACGTGAAATTGTAATGAGGAAAATGAAAGTCTCTGGCCTTCAGATTATTCAAATGGACGGCTCGACGAAAATGCATTTTAAAGCAAAGGACGTGGCGTTGAAATCCAATCCTTGCTTGAAAAAATATGCTAACGAATGACTCAGGGGTAACGGGAAGAGAGATAGCGAGGGAACGTGAGGAAGGATAATTACGCGTGGTCCCCAAGGTCTACAAGAAATTCTGATCATTACTCATTTTGCGACCACAGTTGACCCTGACCTTCCCCTGGACGAGCAGAGTAGCCCTTTATCGTATTATTCTCATATTTTCGTAATTCATTTTGTTTTTGATAGAGCGATGACGATGCCATGGTTTTGCATCTCACGCGACTGGATAGACGTCTCGATGAGCTTCAAAAGAATTTTATCACCCGTATTAAGTTACCATCCAAGGCCTTTGTCAATGTACCTAACTTGCTTAAGCACAAACTATATAGTTTTTCAGGACGAATCTCGTAAATTCGTTGTCTTTGTTTTACAAACGGCAGGTATAATGTTCCTCCGTCGGAAATGAACTTTTCACTCAATTACACAAAACTCTTCTAATGGACAGGTCCTTAGTGACCGTGTGCACCCTTTCTGAAATGTTCATTAACGCTGATCAAATAATGCTGCCGTAAAAACACCGCTTCGTCCCAACCCCGTTATTTTATACTACTGACCCTGGATTCCATCCGGAAAAGCCGTAGCCTGATGTAAGCCTAAAACCCATTGACAGCAAATGAATGCTTGGGTTGAAATTTGAAACGATCAAGTGATGCCAGGTGTGAAAGGTCAGAAATTAATTTTAATGGAACACTCTTTTACAATTCATTTACCCAATATTGTACTTTTAAATAGTTCAACAGTCTTTTTTTTGAAAAACGAGCGATTGCGTATTTTTTTTATCTCATGTGACAGGGGAACGTCATCCTAAAGGTCCAGGCAGAAGACGGCGACAGGGGAGATCCTCGCAGCGTGCGGTACGGTCTTCTCTCCAGCGGAAATCCTTTCACGCCTTTCTTCAGGATGGATGAAACAACAGGTGATGACCGATGAGAACGCCAAAGGCCTCAATGGAAACCCATAAGTTCACTTAATAGTATTTTTCACGCCATCCTTCTGCATTCAGGGATCTCTTCTTGGTGAAATGTTTAACAAACAAATGGCTTTTACAAAGGTCCTGTGGCAAAATTGAATATTTCTCCTTTGAATAATGTATTTTACACGAACTAAGACTGTAATAATGTTTTATTAACGCGAGCTGTGCTGTAAAGTATGATGCATGAAGTCGTGCATCTCAGTGAAGATAGTGTTTTTTTTAAACATATAAGCATTGACAATTAATTGTTATTGAATTTGGCTGTATTTTTTATGAGTTATTCATTATGAAATCTTAGGTGCATAGTAAATGAAAATGTTCGAAAACCAAAAGATTTAATACTAGAATAATGATACTAAATTAAATTAATTGAATTGGCTATTATATTTATGTGATGTTGGGAAATAACTGAAATAAATTAATTATTTCACTCCAAACTCGTTTAGTCACTGAAACAGTTCGCTAATGATGTTGCATCAAATTCATTGTCATTTTTCTTAACAATGTAATGTTTCATAGACACCGAAATCGCAGGAAGAGAACCGTACTCAGGAGAGTGTGTTAGGTTATCTTAAGTGTTTTTTTTAGCTCCTGCTTCGGTTGTTTGTGTTTAAATTGCATGAAAATTTATGCACATACACTTCATTAAAAACATGACTGACTGTTTCTGCAATTAAAAGCTGCTTTCACTTTGTGAGGCTTTGTTTTTTGTTCTGACGCAGGTATTCATAAAATTTGAATTATTTAAAGTGAATTGCATGAAAAAAACTTTTTTACGCTAAAGACTTCTCGCTGTAATGATATTTTCCACGGAAACTAAACTACGGTTATTTACGGGAGAAATCACAAGAATTCGTGGAAATGCATTCACAAGCGGAATTCAGACGACGGCTTCGACTTGATGATTCACGTAAATATCCACGTTCTCGCACTTTGGCTTCAAATCTGCGCTCAGTAACAAATGCAGTGCTTAGGAGTGCTAACGGGGAGGGGTAAGATTAAATTCCCGGAGCGCAAAGTGCACTCATGCATCTCCGAAGATCATCCAAACTTCCAATCCCGCGAAATCTCTCCGTCCTAAACCCTCGCTCGCACTACGCACCCACCATAAATTGAGACAAGTAATCGACGCTCTAGTCTATTACGAAGTCACCAGGTTAGGGACCGTTCTTTCCTCTCCTCTCTCTGTCTCCCTTCTCCTTTCACCTTCTCTCTTCGAAGCCTGTGCGAAGCGGTTTCAGGAGTAGGAAATCATCGCCTCAGGACATCACCTCACTTCCCACGAAGGAACCTGGGTCCTCGGAGCTATAAGGACTAACCCTCCGGGGGTACTGCGGTCCCTCCCCTGTAGTAACTGAGTGATATATACGCTGGAGGACTGCTCCACTCCCTCCCTCTCCCTCCTCCTGTCCGCTCTCCCGTCGTCAAAGTGACAAAAGGAAGATATAAAGTGAGGAGGAGAGAGGGGGAGAGAGAGAGAGAGATGGGGGTGGAGGAAAAATAGAATGAGAGGGGACAGAGAGGGGGAGGGGGAACAGAGGAGGGAGAGGGGGAGAAAGAGGGAAGGAGAAGGATGAGAAGGAGATAAAGAGAGGGGGAGAGAGAGAGTGAGAGAAAGGGAGGAGAAATATGGAGAAGTGAAGGTTCATGGGCGGCGAGGCGTGACTTAATGGAGGAGGGGTGTCTGGGAAGGGTGGGACAGGAGGGTAGGAAGAGCCTACGAGTTGCTGACACACTCCCTGGCGGAGATAATTAGATTAAAAATTCAATTAGCCGTGTCGCCAACTTTAAGGTGAGTGGGGTGGGGATGAGGGAGTGGTGAGGATTACCTCACGGAGGCCCAATTTGCTGCCCCCCCCCCTTTCCCCTCCAATTGCTCTCTCCTCACACTCCAACCAACCCTCTTGCCCATTTCCTTCACCCACAACCTACCCCTGCAACCCGACCAAAGCATATAAGGTTGGGTCAGGGGTCGGGGCGATTATAAATACGAATCAATTTGGCCTTCACCTTCGCTTAGCGTCTTCCAATCCACAAGGGGGTTAGCCATTCCTCTCGTCGTCTTCCGCAAAACTCGAACCTCCAAACCCCAACGCCATCAGATCGCTCGTTTAAATCACCCCAAGGCCGCTTTCCCATCCATCTCTCAATCCCCTCTCCCCTCCTCCTTTATGCTCTTTAAGCTCTCTCTATACGTTTTTCCCGTCTGTGACCACGAGGTTTTATTGGGGAAGCCGGAGTGGTTTTAGCACGGTTGTAGACCACCACCATTGTGGTGATGCATAGATGTGATAGCGTTATCGAAATACGGCGGTGGTGGTGTTCCCTTAATATATCTAATGTTTTAGAAATCCCTGGCGACTGTTGAAAAGAAAGATGCGGGAGAAGATACACACAATGAATGGTGAACAAAAAAATCAAAAATGAAATGATAAGTTCATAAAAGGGAAGTAAAAAGAATGCATTATAAAAACCCTTTTAATAAATTTAAAACAACAATTAGTTAAGTTTTCGGCGTAAATTTACCTGGTATATGACTGCGGGTCCATCATTATTATTTTATTATTAAAAAATAAGTAACCTCACAAAAAACATTTCTCTAGTGCTGGAAACTCAAATTTTTCCTCACGTAATTCTGCAGAATGAAATGTTTAGAGTCAAGCACACTTTGACATGAATTGAGGTCATATCTATATGTATGATCCAATAATCCATCTAATGAACCATGCCGGAGATTTGACTAATTCATTTCTAATTCGTTTCATTTTACATCCCAACTTAAAATAGCTGCATGGCTTCGACAGCTATTTAGCCAGTTACAAGTTTACATTGTAAAAGCTCTGCAAAATGAAGAAAAAATTGATGGAAAAACCTTAAATCAGGATTGTAAATTAATCAAGAACACTTTTGTCAAATAAATAGGTTCAAAATGAGTAAAAATACAATATTTTTGTGCTAAATAAACATGAATTTAACAAAATCAGGCATTGATTTATAAAATAGATGGTTTTTACGCTTCTGTTATTATTAACTTGAACTTGAAAAATACAAATTTTTCTTTACAACCAACGACTTCCTATTAAATGATTACACTTTATCGAATATTAGGTTCTAATTATGTGAAACGAGACAGAAGTTTTATATTTAGTTATATATATTATATACGATCATGATTATTCATAGTAGGTATTATTTGAAGCCTTTTGAAATAAAGAAATACTATTATCAAAGCTTATTGGTTAAATTAATACTTAGTGGATTTAATAGCTTCTTAAACATTCATCCATGGACTCCTTTAATATCTAAATAAATATTTATTCTCATAGGGATGAAATAAACAGACAGAATGTGGAGTAATTAATAATAATAATGGACTGGCAAAGTTTTCTGTGAGTGTTATTGATTTGTAAAAAAAATTATTCACTGGCAAGACGAAAAACTTATAGCCATATTGATTAATTTATGTTTTCGCCCATCAGTTAAACTCCAAATATGAAATAATATCAATAATTGTTTCTTAAGATACGAGCATAGAATAGATATTGCTTATGTAAAATGAAAAAAATAAGATATTTTGTTTTGAATTACTTTCCTGGTATATATAAAGTAAATAAATTATGAATCTATTCATAATTATCCTTTCCAAAGGCAGTAAATTTTCGAGGAAGATCCCGTATATTTGCTGTCTAAAATGTCAAGATGCACTTCTGTTTTCAATTTCGATGGCCCGCACCAAAGGATGACGAAATTGAATTGTCCGGCCGAGCCAGTGTTGAACATAATTTTAACGTTCAACGTCTGCACTCGAACACCCAAAACTTGTGATCGAATGCAAACACCATTTAAGGGTCTTCCGGTTGAATTCCTCCGGGGACCACCCCAGCTTAATCCTCGAGGGAACAATGGGCCACACGGATTCTCACCAGCACGGGCACCATTCCGAAGACTCTCACCATCCTCCCGGGCCCCCCGCTCTCTCACTTAAACCCCGCTCGCCACGACAACCTTAGCCACGGCTAACACCGTGAAGATCAAGGGGAGGAGTTTTACGGGCGGAAAGATGGGCCAGCATATTCAAGGAGAAGCGGAGAGTGGTTGGTTGGTGAGAAAGGGAGCGGTTTTTGGAGAGACATCGGAGAAATGTCAGGAACGAGGATGAGTCCTAAGCTAAGAAGTTAGGGAGGGTAATTAGTGGGCGGAGAAGTTATTGAGTGCGAGTGCGCTGGTCCGAGAATGGTTGGAGGGGAAGGGATGGAGACGTTTTAAGACGAGAGGAAAGGATTAGTAGGTAAGATTGTGGGGGGGGGGAG
>LYUA01000563.1:298352-314278 GCA_002093875.1 Calopteryx splendens | reverse complement strand
GAAAGAATTTGCTATGGGAGCGAGACGAGGTGAGGACCGTGGGGAAGGGGGATGGATCGTGGGAAAGGCTTGAAATGGGGTTGGACCCAGCTCTGTGCGGCTAAGGGCAGTCCTTTGAAATCCCGAGCGCGGGGTCACGCGGCATAATTCATGGTTACTACGAGCGTAATCCTCGAGGATATGCGTCCTTTTTTATGCAAAATAAAACGCCACTGAGCACAAGGTCCATTCCGTAAACACACTGTCGCCACCAAATCTAATAAGTTGGGAAGCCGTTTGCAAAATTTTGCCATTTTCTGAGGCTACCTTTACTACGAAGTACGTTAAAAAATATTTAGGTGGGGTGAACAAATTTAATTACAATCGCTCACGGCCGAATATTATAAAAATATATGAAATATTTCTTTGCGACGCATTGTGTTGTTTATTAGTAGTGAAAAGTAAAACGTACCCGCTAATGCACTTTTGGAACATAAAAACCATTACGTTCCCATACTTGGTTAGGCTGAAGCGATTCGCCATATAGTGTTCCGAGGTCTGATTATGAAAAACGGCTATAGAACAGTGGAAAGAGAGATGCATGTAAGTTGAAAATAAAGGGGGAATACTACGATAATTCCTCAGATAGACATGTGAAGGCATAATGACAGTAGGTCTTTACAAAACGCCGGGATTACTTTGTATTTAACCTTATCTTTAACTTAAGTCAGATATCGCAGTGTAACATTTCACGTCAAAAAAATACTATGATTGACGAAAGAAGAACCAAACGCAGAATATAAACGGCTTTAAAATATGATCGTTGGGTATGAACGGAAGGAATTTCTTGTATGGGAAGAGATAAAAAATAATATCAGCATGAGAAATCATAAATCCAATAACATAAATTTAAAGATATATTTTGGCTCATCATGCATCCTTATCACTTGATTGAACTGAGAGTATCTCATCTCGTATAATGTTAGAATGTGATCGTTGAAATCCTCTAAAAAAACATCAGAGTATAAAATTGTGTAGAAAGGAGTACTCATATTACTGATAGATATTCGTACTATGATTTTTCATGCTGATATTCGTTTTTATCTCTTCGCGTACAAGCAATAAGGCTTAAAAAATATCAAAGGAATGAGTTAAATCAGCTATTTTTGATAATCACCATGAATTAAATCAAGAATCACTTTAAGTAATTTGTACAAACATAAATTTATTCTTACGTCACTTATAAAATAGTGCTTAATGCTTGTACGGGAAGAGATAAAAACGAATATCAGCATGAGAAATCATAAATCCATCCTTATCCTGTACTGGTTTAGACTACAAAAAGTTTATTATTAAAAAGATTTTTAAAATATTTTCTTTCCTGATAGAAACGTGATAGGAAACAACGCCATGTCGAGTTATTAATTTAAATTGTAATAGATACATTTTATTAAATTTTAATGTTTAAAAAAATATATATACGATGATATTTAAAGGAAAGAAATGAATTACAAAGAAATCGTTAATTTGTTTCGTTGTAAAGGGCAACGAGAAAGTGTTTGGGTCTGTAATCTTAGCTCCAATAAAATGTGAGAGGTTGAGAGCCATTGCTTCATGAATGTTCTAAAAAAATTCCTGTTTTTAAAATGCTTCTTTTCAAAGCTATCTAATATATCTAAGTTATAAGCTACGTGGGAATTCAAAAAGAAAGGAAAATAAAATCATTTAGGAGAAAAAATAAATAATAATTATTAACAAGTAGGAAATTTATTAGTGAATATAATTTTAAATTCTTGTTAATACTTCACCATAAATAAAAAAGCATATAAAAAACAAAACTTCTTAAATTAGGTTTCAATTTTTGACTACGATAGTTTTAAATATTTGCCAGCATGACCTGTAATGCTTTTTCCTTCTTTCAATATATTATTCGAGAATCTATGTTTTTGAAATATTTGAATATTTTTAATTGCGATATTTCGTTAACTCAATATGTCCATTGCTTCCGGGAGGTTCAGAAATAAACGATACTTTTGCGATTTTGTTGTCTCCATAAGTCACATAGTTTCCTTTTCAGGATGGCAAATAGTTTTACATGTTATTGACGTTGAAAGAAAACCGAAAAATTATATACTTTGACCTCAAACGTCCTATGTTCATAGCTTTTGTGATGTATACGAGGACTGAACGTAGACTTGTGCAAGCCGAATGTTGTAAATCGATACTTATCGTATTTTATTTTAAAGAAATGTTTATTAAATACACGCCAATATTATTCCTGTGGGTAAAGGAACGGATTTAAGGATTTTAGCTTGAAATCTAAGACCCTTAGGAAGGAGCTAGTATTGATAATAATGGCGTAAGCCGTGCATCAATAATCTCCGAAAATCTCAGCTCTCTAATATCGTTTTTGACCTGTTTTTGCAAATTGAGGAAGAGGACGAGAAAAAATGGTCCATTCGACGGCAACGACGTCTGGTAAACGAGTAATAAACTGACATATAAATATATTAAAGTTTATCCTTTTGGCATGAGCGCTCTTCCTTGCAGAACTAAAATAAAAGTTACGTTGCCAAATAATGTATCCTATCATGTTAGGCAACACTAAACACAGGTGTGTTGTGTTCGGTTGCGTACATTACAGAGTTTCTCAGGGATCGGCCATGCTCCACTCGGCGTTTTTCAGCGTAATTGTTAATTAAATTGCCAATGGGGAAATATAGTGACGCCATTCGAACAATTCTGTTGACACCACGAAAGAAAAGCAACGTCCTGTCGACACTGTAACCTGACTTTTTTTTTCGCGAAAGGTCCTCCCAGAATTTTCCCGCGATGATCACTGGACTGCTCCGCTGACATTTTGATAAACGATCATCCCTCCGCGAGAAAAATATCTCGTCAGAGTTCATTCTCCACCGTGGGGATGGATGGTTATTTTTCCTCGGGACTGTAACCATCACGTCAACCCTTCCCGGGGGATACCGTTAATTTAGTGACCACTTTATGTTATGCAAGTGGACGAATATCGAGGACCTGGGTAAACGCGATGCCGATGTCTCCACTTCCCACTTGCAGGAGAGCTCAAGTTGGCCCGTCCCCTCAAGCAACTGGCGGCCATAACGCAGAGCAACGCGCCCCTAGTTGTCCTGCAGGTGCTCGCCTCGGAGATAGTGCTGCCGCCCGACGACGACCCGTTCAATTCCGAATCGACGGCGGAGGTGGCGCTGATTCTGGAAACGATCGCCAGAGGGCCGCCGCGGTTCGAGAGCAATCAGTGAGTGAATGACCTTGAAAGCCAATTATGGATCTCCTATATAATGTGGCGGGGAAATGTCCCTGAGGGTAACGCGGCAAGTGCACGGACTCCATGTTCTTGGCGAAGCCAGGCTTCGAAAAAAATTAATGTATTCATATTGCGAGTCAATTTCTCTCTTCCGATCGCTCAAGCATTTCCAGAAAATATTAAATTTTAATTGCTGCTCCACAACATTAAAGTATGATGAGTTTTTCAAATACTTTTTGATTGTATTGAATGCTTTTTCTTTCTATCGAAAAAATTATGAAGCCCTTAAAGTTAAAAGTTCTAATGGTACAGTCGTTACACAAATCACAGAGCGCTTTGTCGTATAGAGAGTCACCGCTTAGCATCTGACGCCCAGTGTACTCAAACAAATTTAAAAAATATGAATGGTTAAGCGGTACCTATAAAAATTTTCATTTAATAGGTATTTTTATTGTTTCATGACAAGCTTTCTATGACTGATGAAGCCAAAGTTTTAAGAGGTTGGTCATAGGTAGACGATCTATCCTAGGCAAATAAATCACAGCATGATTTTCTAGTGACGGAGATTCAACTTTACTAATAACCACTATAGAATGTTTGTTTCAAATAATAATTGTTTAAAATCGGGTGAAATTGAGGGCATACGATTATTTTTTACCTTTACTTTATTAGGAAATATGCAGTTTGTATTTTAATTTTGAATGGCAACATTGTCATGTACTCGAAAACAATTTTCCCGAAACAAAATTATTTTTGCTGCAAATGTATTGAATCTGTAAATATTTTATATACAATCTACAAATATATGCATCATTGTTTTAATATTCATAATATTTGGGAAAAATCTAGATTATGGACACAGAATATTCAAGAGATTTGCAGATAAGTTTTTATTCTTTCATTGGCTATCCTTAAATTTTATTAATTTGCCTGGCTGAAAAAATAACTAAAACTTCTATATTCCAAATCCAAACCTCTGTACTCGATAAGTTGGTTTATAGGAGGCGCATATATTTGAAATGTAAATGACAAAGGACATACAACTACATTAATTAGATACATTTGAGAGTATATTTCTCAATTTTTTTAATTTCTGAACAAAATTAAGCGTTCCGCCTTCTGTTTTTGCAATGCTTGCCTTTCCAGATAAATATTTGTGAAAGAAAACTACATTATTTATGACGACTACATATTTGGAAAGGATTTAATTAATTGACATGCCATCCCAATACATAAATTCCTTTTTATAAACATTAAAGATATAATCAAATCCATTGTTCATAATCGAATCAAAAAGTTGGAAATTTCTTAACACTATCCTAAGGTTGTACGCACTGCAATTGACTCAAATTATGATGAGTATATGTATTGAAATTTCAATTTCTTTTAAATCGAGTGATGTTATTCTCCTCAACTATTGTGAGAAAATGGGATCAGTTGCCAGGCCACAACCTTTTATATTCGCTCTGAATTACAATACTAACTGATTGATATCAAATTGAAGGCATTTTTGAGATGGTCAGTTGACCATATTTATCATTTTAAAACAGAAACCAAAGTGAGGTAATTTCATTTACCATTCTGAAAGACGGACTGTCATGGTTTACCCGACTGTACTGCAGCGGGTTGTAAAATTTTTATGCATTAACCGCGTGAAAATTTGTAACCATCCGAAAGAAAATATTCCTACTTGAAAGGTCGGAAGACAAAACAAAAAAAAATACATCTCTCTGGTAGATGGAATGGCCTGCGCGATGATCCAAGTCCCATCTCAAGATATCCCGCGCGGCCGAAATGAGGTCGTGTTCCCGATTGGAATTTCACCTGAAATTGAACCCATATCGTGTTTTCCTTCCACCCCTCCTCCCCACCTGGGGGCAGGTACGTCGCCCGGATACCGGAGGGGAGCTTGCTGGGGACGGCGCTGCAGTTCTCGGACCCTTGGATCCCAAGGGTGAAGGACGAAGACATGGTAAGGGGGAATTGGACATGGGGGATGGGGGAGGAGATGAGAGTTTTCAGGGGGTTCAAAAGGGTGGGGGAGGGACTTCCTATGAGGGAACGAAGGGCATGTTTTTGGATGGAGGGAGGGTGGGGTTGCTTTAACTCGAGGTCCCGGAGGGCCCGACTGGCTCTCGAGGCACTCAAAAGTGCAAATGCGTCGGAAACTACAATCCGGCGGCGGTGACGGCAGGGAAATGTCCTCGACTCCTAATCCAGAGGTCATGTGTTCGGTTCCAGTCATAGAGCCTGAGGGTTTGCGATGGACCACCTTGTAAGTTCTCGTTGAAAAAAAATCCATCGTCAAGTGCGACCACGCTGTTTCTTTAACAATTAAATTAAAACAATTTATGTGTATAGAATGCCCATTTCGTTGAAAATTGAATCCAATAAACGAACCTAGCCCTCAACTTAAATTAAAATGGATGCTTTTCTTTTACTTACATTAGACTACTCCGAAAGGAATGCGGGTTTTTCACGTAAGAATACAAAAAATTACAAATTGAAAACACATTTTGGAAACAAAAAGAGTTTTACACTAAAAAATAATCGTCAAATAAAATAAAATTTTATTAAATTTAACTTTTGAACGATTTTAAAGGTAAAAAAATGTTCAGGAAACAAAAATATTTTTTTAAACTGTTTGCCCTCATATTCGACGAGAAATTGCTGATATGAAAATATTTTTTCATTCGAGATAGTAACCGTATAAATTTAGGCCTGAAACGCTCCCGCATAACCACGAAAATATTTGGGAGCTCCAAGCAAACTTTCTAGTAGCCCACAAAAAAAAACAAATAATTCATAAAAGTTTTAATTTTATAAGCACACTTTCCCCCAAGCTCACACCTTAAATTTACACCCACACCTATACTCTCTCAGCATAAACGTTCTGTGCTATATTTAAAAGTACTCCAGTCTTACCCGGTAGCTCCACAGCCTACAACCTTTGACGTCCCTAACAAACCTACATCCTACATCATCCCCAACGTCGAGCTACTTTTCAAATCCTCTCCATCCACGTTTTTCACCAACAAATATTTTCTCCTTCCACCCTTTTTATTACTTTTTCAATCGTCTTCTTCTTTTAAAATCCGACTTATTTTTCCCATTGCCATGCTCACATATCAAATCAAATATGTACTCGTTTATACTTTATAAGAGTACACTTTTTATCTCTTAGTAATATCTTACAAACGATGCCAATGTCCATGCAAAATATTTTTATAAAGACGAAATGTATTCCATCTTCCATGATCAATACATTCATTGTTTTTTATTTAAGTTATTTTCCCTATAATTGCAACATAAAATTGGCTATGTCTTAAAATGGCGAGTCTTCATCTCTTGCGCCTTACATTGTCCCTGTAATGCATTCAATAATGATCGTTGATCTTAGGTTGACTCGCTGCTACAGCCGGGACATATCAGTTGACAAATTTTGAAAATATCGGAATATATATTTTTGACCTACTGCTATCTACCGCTGCTTGTAGCGGATATCCTTCTGCTACTCATACTTGTGCATGATAATTCAAGGAGAGGTTTCGAATTACTCGAATATCCTCAGAAGTCGCCGAAAACTGACATAACTTGATATGTAAATCCATTCACCAAAATTCTTAGGATTTAAACAGGAAACAAATATTTAGAAAGCAATAAGAAACTCAGCATATAACCATAATATAAAAATATTTTATGACTGGAATTGATGGGACGCAATTATTTCAGTAAAATATTGATTGAGAGACATGGTTGGTATATCCGATTTTCGGCGAGATAAATGTTTTCAACGCCTGCGTTGAAAATTATAGAGGGGAAATATCAGTTCGTGGACATGAATCGGGTACCTAGTGCGTTTAATATAGTCATAGACAATTCTAGGGAGCTATCAAAACTTTGAAATTTCTCCATCAACTTGAGATTGAAGAGGGATCGAACATTTTTAATTAATTTCTTCACTTTCACCGAAAGAAGGTTTCCAGCAGAAAACTCTCGCTCCTTTATCGAACGAAAGCCTGTTGCTCTTCCCCTCCAGGGTACTGCTCTTCGGCCTCATGTTCAGGGTCGTCACTCACCCTCGCGTGTCCGAGTTTCCACTTCCACATTATTTCGGAGTCGAAAGAGGGAACCCGTAAACATTAATCATGCAATTCATAAGTTGAAATAAATGATGAATCGTACCATGAATTAATTTATGGTGAAACTAAATTAAATAGCATAATGTGAAATCATACCGCACAACGCTATTGTTCACGTCAAAGCTAAATTCAACCAGCACATTCGGATTGTGACCTAGAAAACTTCTAAGCATAGTTCACGATCGTGTAACACCCCGTCGTGACAAGGGAAAATATTAAAATTGAATCTTGGCGTGATATTTATAGTTCCTTTACTCACCGTAGATTATGGAATACTGGAAACTTCATTCTATTCCTCCTGAGGAAATATCTACAGCAAAATTATGGTGGATTTAAATACGTTGAGCAAAAGGTCCGCTAAAACACATCATTTCTATTTTTTTCAGGTTCGAATAATCTAAAACCATAGCTAATTGTTTCAATCATCTGATCGGTCAACTCCCACCCTCATATTTTCCCCATCATTAATGAATGAGAGAACTATCTAATTCTGATAATTATCAAAAATACCTCATCAACCCTTAATTCCTTTTTATTCGTGTCATTCACGTCTTCGTTGTGGGTTGCCCCCCCAACCTCTTTACACTTTTTTCATGTTCATAACAAATCCATAGCTTCTCAAGGCGTGCCGAGTCAACGCTGTTCATTTTTCCTTGTAGTAATCCGCATTTCCTTTTCTGCTCTTTTGTATGACTGTTCTTTTCTTACAATATCTTCTGATTTGATCTTCAACATCCGCATCCCACATAAGGTTTCATTGATTCCTATTCCTCAAAGTGCGCGTGCCAAACGAACATTACCTTGAATTTCCCTTTGTCCATGACCTCTCCACAATGTTATCGTCTCTTGATCATTATGTCCTTTTACACTTGATGTTAGTGGACCTTCTTCTATCCTATGCGAGTTTAAAAACGCTCATATATTCTTGTTGGTGGCTCAACTTCTTTATTCGACTTTTTCTTCCATAATAAACGATTTTATTTTTTCTTATAATTACCATAACTTGTACTTTAAAGTATTTATGTCTATTGACTATTTGGGTGTCTGAAAGAATATTATATCCTACTATAAATGCTTTGTCACATGCTAAACAGAGTAAGCAAATTTATTTCCCGCTACACTCATCTACTTTAATGTCAACTTTTTGCACTATATTTCGTCTTTTACAGCTTAATGGCAGAAGGGTGCCGCTGAGATATTGACCCCACCTTTAATCATTTATTATAGCGTCTATTTTAATTCGGTTTTTCATTCTAACAGTAGTGACTTGGTCCTTATTGGCTCCATTGATTTTTGGTAAAACTTCAGATTTGAAAAACGTCATACGAACATCCGTTCATTAAAAATACTCGTTGCCCTTCAAACTCAATTACGGAGGATATATTCAATCTAAACATCCAGAGGGGTCTTGAGGTAAATCCTATTTTATGGATAACAAGAAATGTAATTATTTTATTTTCCAGAGTTGATGTATTGCTAGATCCCATAACCTATCCCGTGTCTTTTAGGCGTTTTGTGTCTTTAATTTACCGAATAGACGGTGTTTTTGCCGAAGAACTTAAAAATTAAAACGATCCTCTCCAAAAATGTTAAACGTGTGACATCTCGCTGGTCATCATAAAAATATACTCCTATCACAATCATAGAAATGACGAGAAAAAATTTGAAGGTAAATTATTTTATTACAGGTCTCAGCGTCAATGTTCATTTTTTTTATTTAATTACTCACTTCCCAACTCGTGGATATGACCTCTATTCAAGCATTTGAAAACATCGAGTCACATTTAGAAAAATTAAGACACGTTCCATTTTATCTGAATGACTTCATCTCAAGGGTTAGGTCCCAATAAAAAAAAGACCGTGTACGCATAAGTGCATTATTGTGAAAAGAGTAGAGAGTGGTTGTATCACTTGGGAAGTGAAAAGCCACTTCACGGTCCGACTTTCAACCTTATAGGATGTTACGTTACACCACCGTATGAATGCGGTTTCATCAAAATATTCAAAGCAATAGATGCTCCAAAATCCGGAGTGCATTAAGCGGAAGTGATCTTTGAGTGCACTCCAGATTTTATGAACCATTTAATGTCAATCGTTTTCTACTAAAGGCGGAATATATTTCTTGAGGGAAAGATGAGGATCCACAGAAGGAGGTAGGGTTGGAGTTATTGAGATTTCTCACTAAATATTAATCCAAGTCATGTCACAATATAACCCTATGCTCCGAATACAGTCTGCTGAGCCGAGGTTCAATTTCCATTACGGTTTGATTGATGCCCTGCCAGGATTTGGATTTCGTATTCCTATCCTTTGAGGTTTGTCCATACTGTGAATGCCTTTAGGAATCAGAAGCGTTAAATCACCTCCTACTCCCGATCTTGCGCCAATCTCTTCAACTCCAAGTAGGAATGGCACCCCCATATTCTTTACAATTTGTTCTATATATTCCTTTCAGGGTCTGCGTCTCGCTTTGGTACCTTTAATTGAGCCATCCACTACCTCCGCTAAAAGTCCCTCATGTCTTAAGATGTGGCCTATTCAGGTGTATCTTCTCTTTATCATAATTTTCCATAGGCACGGAGCATCTTCAGCCCTCCGTAGTACCTCCCTGCTGGTTATCCTATCTACACACGATATCTTGTGGATTCTCCGGTGGCACCACGTCTCAAAGGGCCTCTACTCTCTTCCTTCAACACGATCCAAGAGTCCTTGCTTCTCTTTCACAAAATGACACCAAACAAAGGTCTTCAGGAGGTGATTTCTTAGGCTCAATTTGATGCTGTTTGATAAGTGGAACCTTTTCCTTTCATTTAATGGCATCTTGGCCTGCCTTATCTTGTACTGAGATTGTTGAAAATTCGACCATCTGTTGTCATATTACTTTCAAGGTACTTGAATTCCTGAACTGTTTCAAGCCTTTGATCGTGTAGAGTAATTTCGGACACCAACCCGTTCCTGCTCATTGCAAGCATTTTTTCTCCTATTTATGTTCATATTATAATCAGCATTGAGGGCAACCTCCAACTCTCTCAACTTTTATGTTAGGCGTTCTTCTCTTTCAGCCAAAAATGCTAAATCGTCTGCAAATGGTAACATATCGATCTGTTTACCTGCATAAATAATCCAAATTTTTACAATTTTTTCCCAATTTTTCTCTCTCTTTATCCGTGGCTAACTTAATAAAAATGTCTATAGCAACACATAGCACACATAAAACCAACGAGAAATGACTAATCTCACTTAATTTAATTACTTTCCCAGGTAAATATAAAAGATTACTGCAACTGAAGATTTCCTTTGCTATTATATTTCCATAAAAATTAATTAATTATCACATATTAATGTTAACGATAATCTTCAAACTTATTTTCTTTAATCATATGTTTGTGAATGAATCATGCTCGTACTTGAAGTAACTTTAAAAATATTACTTTGGTTTTAAAGTTGTAACAGATGCATTTTATTGCTTTTTTCATGTATCCTATTGCATTTTATCGCATGCAGTTTACCTCCTCAAATGTCCCTTAAACCCCTTTCCCACTCTCCCCCATCCCTTACCCTTTCCAACTGGTGCTTGAAACCCCCTGCCGCTCACCTTTTTGGTCGATTGCGGGGTATTTATGCAGGTGTAGATGAAAAAAATTAAATGACACTCCATGAGATTTAACAGTTCACATTACAACAGTTCACGAATAGCACATACGTACGTCACAAACGGTACTTCTGAGGGCGTTCGAAACATTATCAGACGCTAGTAAATTACACTCTCCTTGGAAACCATCCGAAAGGATTCACGTCGTGCCCTCCACTTAATCGAAAACGCCGCTTCTTCACGTCTGATCCATAATAACGAGCGTTCTCTCGGGGGGGGTCCTCTTGAAAGGGAATCGGCCATGTTTCATCTCTCGCACTTCCTACCCTTTGACCGCACTTCCATTTCCCGAAGCTTCGCTCGTTTCGTTTCCCAAAGGTCTCCGTCTATTATCTTCTTCCGACGCAGAAACTGCTGAAATCTAAATCCCCCTCCTCTCGTTGCCCTCCTCCACCCACGTTCTGCCCATTCGAATCTTCTGTGTAAAAGACTTCAATCAAACTCTATTTTCGGAACACGATTAACTCCCACTGTCTTCTCTCCCCTGTGCCCATGCTCTATGAGCCCCGTTTTCCACCCAAACACCCTGGAAACGATGAGGAATACTTTAAAAATTCACTTGTCCAATACGGCGTTTCATTCCCTCCTAATATTTACTGTCTTCTTTCGTACACAATGTTTTACTTAAAAAATTCTACAGGTTGTGTGTGGTGTGCGATGAAATATGAATTATATTCTAAATGAAAAATACTTTTAACTAACAGAATTTTAAACAGTTTTATAGTTAAAATATATTCTTAATTAAATATTAACAAGCTTCTATAAATTGTTTGCATATGTCGCAGAAATGCTTCGAAAACATCTTCAATTTTGTTTCTTTTTTCAACCTTCACCATCTCTCTGCCATATTTTTAGCAATTCCTCCATATTTCGTTACATAAAGTCTGAATTCTTCTCCACATGCATGACACACCGAATAATTTAGTGGACAACTTCTGTGAGTGCCCTTATTTTCAGGAATACGACGGTAGTTTCTTCTCTTCGTTGTAGAATCATGTTGTAGAAATGTTAATGTAAATCAGTAAGGGTAGGATTAATTATATTCTTATTCATATCTATAAACAATGCAAAAACATACTCAAGCGTTTCTATAAACAGCACAACAATGAAATCAATTGCATCGGGATCTTGATTTTGACAGAAAACCGCGAACGATATGAATAAAAAAAATAACTAATAAAACTAACAATTTCATTCTCCAAAAATCGAATTCTCAATTTGGTTTATTTTTTAATAATTTCTCCAACGAATATCTCCAAGGTCCTTGAGCCCAATTCATACTTCAGTATTTTTATCAACAAGAATGGGGAAATATTTCGGTTAAATTATGATAAATGGAATAAGTAATATGGGAATATGTAACTTCAAGTTTCCCATTGGATTCTTTGAGATTCGCGTGATTGGTACCGTAAATTTTTTTTAAGGTGCCTTAATGAAGACCTTAAAAAAATCTACCTCATATCACAGCTCAGAAAATACTTGGAGGCATTTCAGAAAAGATATAAATTGATACTTTAAGTATTAGTCACAGATATGATTAATTAAAATTTTATAAAATAAATATTAGCGAGTAGTTCAATTAACACAAATCAAAACTGGTCCAAAAACATTATTATTTTAAATTAATGCAGCTCGGTTAAATGATTTACCTACTGCAAATACATAAATAATGAAATACTACGGTGATTATAGTTTGGGCTTTTAATTACAAAGCCAATTTTTTCCTGCAAGATGTACTAGTTAAATTCAACAGTTGAGATTATGATTTATATTGTTTTCATGACCAGAATACATTTTTACTTCGTTTAAAGGTAAATTTTGGAAAAGAAAACTTTGGAGTTCTATGCAAATAATTAAATGAGAGCCATAAATTGAGATTAAGCTCTTTTGGACCAATGCATTTTATTTTTAGTTTACGATTTCAAGCGAAAGAAAAATGCAGCTCACAGAATCTTTTAAATAATGGGTTAAGCGCATATTCAAAATTGTACAATTTAATGAATTATAACTGATTAGCAAAATTAGTGTTGTCATTTTATTTAATCAAAATATACACAGGTTTAAATTAATAATGGAAGCTACACATAGATAATTAACTTTGAGTAATAAATTGAGATTAAAATCATTTGTACTCCACACATAAATTTCAGTTTTTAATTCAATATACCCGTTTAACATATATATAAATTCAAAAGGCATTCTTTTAAATATTGATTTAATTGATATTGATTTACGTTTTCCTTACAGGGGCGCTCGGGAGTCTTCGCGTTGACTCTTGAAGGTGACAACGGAACGTTCGAAGTGTCCCCAAGCATCGGCGAGCGAAGCGCGAATTTCGTCATCCAAGTGAAGAACAACAAAATGCTGGACTACGAAAAGTATCGAGAGCTCAACTTCAAGGTAATGAAAAAAAAGATATTTTAAATATAAGATCGTACCTGGTTAGGCACCAAAGCTTAATAATCACCAATCCTAGACTGATAAACGTTGCACGTAAGCATTGACGTAACGACTAAACCCAGAATCAACCATAAACGGTTCATAGGTGTCGAATATATATGTAAGCTTTCGACCGATAAGGTAAAAAAATGAGGAAATGCATCCTTTGCTGTCGCGTTTATTTCACAGAAACAACATAAGGCGTTCCTCTAGCTGGAAAATACTACAAGCCTTGAAATTTAACAACAGCAAATGTAAGGCATTTCACTCGAAACGCCAGCGATCTGAAGGTTCTTATGCTGCACACACCCTTTATGATTGGGGAATCAAATAACCTTACGTTTTAGCGCTTTGCGCCAATGCGATCCGCCCAAGCAAACGGTGGAACACGCAACGCAAAATAAGACTGACGCAGTGCCCACATGAATCGCATCGGTGTTGTGTGGGGGGGAGAGAATATCCATTCAGTTCTGGCGCTTGGCGAACGTTCCAGTGCGAGTCCTAAACAGACGACGAACGGCACGGCGCCGCCGCCGGTATAATAATGATGATGTGGATGCGCGGGCGTTCCTGAAGAGCTAGACCCAAAAGGCTCGTGGAGTTGTTACACCAATGGGGCGACGTCATTTGGAAGTCGCTCAATAATGGACAAGGTTCGACTACGAATGCCCCCTGGGAGTTTTCGTTGACGACACTGGGTGGAGGATTGGATTTATCGCTGAACGGTGAATCTGAAGTTAAAAAAAAGACTGTGTGACGCCAGGTTTATTCGGGAAAAACTAGCAAGTAAAGTAATAATAATAATACAATTAATTATGGAGAACGGATGCTCAGGCAAAAATAAAGAAAACTTTAAAATTGAAATACGCTGCAGGGAATGCAGAATTTGAAGTCCGAGGTGAGTCCAGAAAGAAATAAGTACAGTATTTGTATTTTTTTTTAAACTTCACAGATGGCATTTTTGTTTGAATTTGTTTTTACGTAAACAAACATGCCTTAAACCATTTTCTGCTATTTTTTTGCCTTTTCCGAGGCTCTTTCTGTATCTGATTTGATTTCTGGTAATGTTTAAGTCAATAGGAGATCCCAGGGAGCTCTAAATACGGTCTGTTATCCGACTTCTGAATGCAAGAACCCGCTGAAATTCATTGGCATATATCATTAAGAGCGCTGTGGCGACAGAGCATATGAGCGATGGAATGGTTAGGAGATGGAAATAAGAGAGTTAAACAAGAAGGCCGATCAAATGAGCGTGATTGACCAAGGAGTGGACGACCTTCTTTTTTTTGTCAACGAAGATTTGGTGAAGGAAATCTTATGAGAAAATACGTGAGACTCGGCGTTTTTTTACGACTTCCTTTATCTGAGATTTATTACCCAAATATTTCTAGAGAGCTCGTCATCATATAAGAGGGAAAAGCATTTGGCAGAATTCTTTGAAGAGGGGGGTTAAACAAACAGGTCTCCATAGATAAAACAAATGCTTCAAAAAGGGCGTAAATTGTGTCGAAAGTTAAGTTTAAGGTCTGCTCTTTCATGTAAAAAATAATTTTGAAAAACACACCATAGCGGTGTGTGCACAAAAAGACGAGAATTTCCCAGAGTGTTAAAAACCATTCGCTTGGACCAGCATTTCATTGATCTGGGTTCAAATCCCAGTCAAGGTGAATGATTTTTTTGGCTGTAAATTCTCGTATTGATGACTCTAATCTCTTCATTAACTTCATTGTAATAGGCATTCCATATTACGCAAAAATTTACTAATACAGAGTTTTAAATACTAGAAATGAATCTGGACCCGGATATCGATGCTGATGACGATGAAAGAACATCAAAACCCCGGTCCCGATATATTTGTGCATTAGTTTGGTTCATAAAAGTTTGCTGTGAACATTGCAATACCGTAAAATTCCTTTTTCTGCATATTCTTGCGTGGTTTTTAGTGAATGTTGCCTTCTTGACAAAAAAACCTTCAATTCTCGAGTATATAATTAAAATTTTCTATCTAATACTTTAAGTTAGTCGAAGTTCTATCCGAAAGTTTCCTTGATGCTCCAAAGGGATAACTTTTTCCCAAGACCTGAACGAAAGCAAAAATATATCCAAAACTCCTCTACGAGGCAGTGCCAATATTGATTTAGACCGTTTGATGTATAACGCTTGCTTATCATGGATACGCCTCTGTAGCTTCCGTGGAGGTGGAGAGATAATATTACATTTTGAATTATGCATATATTTATTGAAAAAAATGCCGAGATTTTTGTTTGAAAATTAAAAAAATAATATATTTTTGATTGCTTGAAACCATAAAAACAACTCATAGCATAAATTTGAAACATATAATAGAGAAAATGCCTATATAAGGCAAGGATGAGCAATTGGAAATTGTACAGCATGGCTCAAACTCTATTCTCAATGACCAAGTGTTTGT
>LYUA01000563.1:245652-257180 GCA_002093875.1 Calopteryx splendens | reverse complement strand
AAAGTGTAAACGGATCTATGTTGTGAGGAAGTGAGTTTATATATTGAGGAGGCGGAGGAAAAGCGAGCGTTTAATCATTTTCAGTCTGGGGGTGAGAATGTGGAGTAATGAGTTGTACGGGTGAGTCGTGAAGGTACACGGAAAATTGATGAGGGAGAGCAAGCAGTTCGGGGCAGTCAGTGACGGAGTTAGTTGGTGTTGTACATGTGAATTTTAAATCCGTTTTCGATATTTGGCTAGGAATTTTTCTCAATAAGCTGATGAAAAAGTGGTGGAATAAGAAGAAATGGCTATTCCAGCATTCCTCGACAGACTACCGATTTCTGTGAACTTATGTTCTTCTTGTATTCTTCTCTATCCAAGGGCCCAAAAATTTAATAACGCAACCTACTATTTTCAACGAGGAATTTCATGACTGGCCGTGCCATATTATCATTGCAAATTACACTGCTCTCATGGAGGAAGAGTGCCATTCCTTCCCCAATTTCATATTCTAGTAGACGCCTCGAGTGTCGACGTTCGGAAACTAATATATTCTGCAAATAAATACTGAGGAATGTGATGCATTTTTCAACAGACCTTACCCAATACCAAATCATGATTAATGATGCTTTTACATAGGTACAATTCTTTTCGAGACGCGCTTGAAAGTCGCAGCCCCTCATAACATAGTCATTGAAAATTTATTTTGCTATGGAAGGAACACACAAATAGGTACATATTAAGGTCAAGTGTATTCAGAAATTAAATTTTTGCTCACTTTTTCTTTTCTTATCTGAAATAACTCGAGGGAAGATATATGAATTCTAAATTGTGATGATAACAACTGAGGAAGCTGAAAACATCCCGCTAAGCATTTTCCTTACCTCGGCATTGTACTTCACTTCTAATAAGGACGATTATTTGCTGAAAATCAGTTCTTTTTTAATGAGTGGGTCAACTTTGTTACACATGTAATTTTAAATTGTCATTAATAATACCCTTAACCCTTAAAACGATTAAAATTCGATGTTTTGCTGTTCAGGTAAAAATCAAATCTAACTTTCAAAATTAAAAAAATATATTACCTACGCGAAATTTTTAGTGCATCTCGGACACATATTTTCATTATTTATTTAAATAAAACTTCTTTACGCACTTTTTTATTAGATGAAGTATAAGCATAGTTCATTTACTCCTACAATTGTAATCTTCCACAGTGTTGTGTACCTATACCCTAAAAATTTGAAAACCAGTGCCAACAATTAGCAAGCAGATGTTCTACTTCAGCGATCCTAAAATATTTTTAATCAGTTTTCATAAAAAAATAGCTTATTGTTTTATATTTTATGTGATTACTTATTGTATTCAATCGATTGATATAATTTTTCTATGACTATCTATAATTTAATGTATATTATATTTATTCTTCCCGAATACCTACTCAGCGGTGGAAAAATTTCAGACAGCCTTATTGTGCAACAAGGGACCTAAAAAATATTCTGGGTACGAAATAAGGTTGACCTATTTAGACAAAGAATAAAACTGAATTGCATGCATGTAATGGCGCTATGAGAATTACACCTCCTGCGAAAAAAATGTGGATACGTTTTAAGAGGCCCTTGGAAAAGGTCCGCACACGTAGCTTAGTTTTATAGTTGCAATATCTCCGTTTAACTTCCATAAGTTACTCTCAGCATCAACCAAAGTTTTTCTTGTGTAGCTCATCAAATAAGTAAATCAAATGGGGTGGTTTTTATTCTTTAACGGAGGCAAACATACTTCCGTATTTTAATTTTGATGTATTTTTTAGAAGAATAGATTACATTTTCATGATACGACGGTTTATTTATGAGTCATACATTTCCATTTATTTTAAAATAGAAAATCTGCACTTGAAAAACATTTGATAGTTATCGTATCGAATGCTACCTGATTACGACGGTCGGTCATCGGCTATTTATTTGATATTTGATTTGCCTCATCACTACCGAAGGCCAAATGGAAGGCAGTACACGTTCAACAAAAAAAACCCTCGCCTGTTTGAGATCACAATTTTTTACTTTACAAAAATTTCTATCTCTGTTGCATCCCAGTGGCTGTTAAAAAAAAGGCGTTGACAGCACCCAAGATACGAAGTACCTGACTGGAAAACATCTATCAAAGATGTAATTCCTACGATCATTACGTGAAGATACGCGATTTTCCGGCTGGTTAGAATATACCTACTTGATACAGACCACTCTCCAAAGAGAAATTTACATTGAAATTCACAATCAATCGGACCAACGGTGTGTGAAATTCACTTTTAAGGGTAGGAGGGTCAGTTCCTTTCCCTGTACCGCCTGTGATTTAGCAGGATGACCTGGTACCCGAAAAATGGTTCGCAGCTTGGGTGAAGCTGAGGGTGCCAAGAGGAATCACCGGGAATCGAACCCCGGCCCTCTGGTCAGCAGTCCAGCGCTCTAGACACAGCTCACTACTTCACTCCTAAAATTCACCAACAAAATTTAAAAATATCTAAATTTGTTTCTGTAACTCCCGAAAATGATTCACTTTTGAGGAATAATCTATCCTCTACATGGCCAGTATCCAATTTATTTTACTAATACTAATTATTTACATGAACAAGAACATAGAGTTTTATACTAACATTTAGTAGTCATGTATTTAAAACCTGAATGAGTGCGTACTGAATTCGCTTTTAAAATATATTCTTCATGGTAAATGCAAATTTTATGCTACGGGAGTTTTAGAAGAAAAATATTTCCACGTTTTTTTATATTGCACTTGATATGTTACAAAATCATATTGATATTATTAAATCAATGTATGACATCGAACGTCTTCCGATATATCAATATGCACCGCTGCCGATAATTTTGATTGAGTTGCCCATTCCTACGAGCGCAGTACCTAAGAATTACGCCGCGGAGACATATCACACGGGAAACTTTATCAGGGAAAATAAAACCAATGAATCGTTCATGAATAGAAACTGAGAGACAATCGAATGTTCGAAATCGATTTCAACAAACCTCGGAATTGTAAAACCACACTTGTTTCGCATCAGTGATATTCATACATATTTTCATACAAGCTACTCTTTTCCTGGAACTGGAACTGATATCCCTTACTTTTACCGAAATGTATTTATAATTTATGAATCGAAGAATATCGTATTAGGCGTTTAGACTAGTTAAATATATATTTAATAATTGAAATGTATGTTTCGTCGCTATAACATGCACCACGAAAGCAACTATTTCATTAATTTATTTCGCTATTCTTATTCTGCATCCTCATTAATTTGACTGGTTGGGAACAATGGTTCCCATAAAGTCAATGGCTATGGGATGTTTTTTTGCAATCAAAAGTAGGTTTTACAATCAGCATCGCCAAAAATCTGCGGCGTTGTGTCCTTTTTCCAAGGCATCCTTTCTTACCTCCTCTCTTACCTACCCATCCATCCGCTATAAAGTTTATCCGCTGGACACGTTCAGTGACTTCTATATTTCTTTTTCCTACTTCCTTCCACGGATCAGCGAATCAAAATTATTAACCGTGGCATATAATTTTTTTTAAATATCTTAAGGACAACAGAAAAAAAGCAGTTTCGTCCCCTTGTAATCACGGAATGTAGTGTTTACAACACGGCCGCACTCAACCCTTTGAGTGCCACACGACGATATATCGTTGTTTGCTGTATGTACCTACTTGGAGCTCCAACAACGATATATCGTCGTCTGTGAGGAATCCTGTCGCAACTATCATTTACTCTATATTTTTAAGCATTATAATTTTTATATACATGTAAAGTTATGCATTGTGGATGGAGATTTGCTTTCTTAAGCAGAGGATATCAAGAAAAAAGAATGATAAATAAATAAAAAGAGAATTAAAAAAAAAGGTATGAAGTATTCTCAAAATACCCTTGGCACTATGGGAGTACCTACCCACCAAAAAAATCGGTAGAACTCGGGCGACAAGAGGCAAGCATTACCAAATATCGAACCGCATTTCGCTTTGCCTCTCACCTTTTTGAAATCGCTAATGACAATTTTTAAGCATGATAAAACTTTTAGTAAGCGCCCTTACTTTACCATGGATACGCCCACAGTGCTTTGATTGACAAAGTACTGAGCTAGGTTTGCCTCAGGGGTCACAAATTTTCCGTGGAATATTCAAAGGGGCGCGTGGGGGTTGATGCTACGTGCTCCACGGCGTCTATCAACTTTGACGCCTCTATTCCGTTCACGACCGATTCTTAAAAGCACCGATGGCAAAGCAGATGGAGATTCTAGTGAGGGGGTGGATTTTGTGTGTAGGCTTCGCAACGCCCTGCAGGTATATGAAAGATCGAGGAAGTGCTAAAATTGAGGAAAATAATTCACGGCAGACTTGAGGACATGTTTAATTTTCTCGTATCTATAATTTATTCCGAGTGCATATTCCTGAAGTGACACACTGTTTTATGACTCCACGCTCTTAGCGTTTGAAAATTACTCCTTTTCGCGGCATTTTAAATGAAATTGGAATATAAGACCATTACCGTTCATACTTATTTGATTCTACAGAACATGCAAATGAGATATTTTTTGAGAAGGGTAGAAATGCAAAAAAAAACTTATATACAACTTTTCCAGCGGTTTAGGTTTTCCAGCACATTTTTTTCAGGCAATACTAGAACAGGAAATAATAGTTAGATGCGTATTAAATTCCTTGACAAAAGACCTCCGCGTTGCGATGCTTTTGAAGATTCCTATCTTTCAGATCCGAATAGGTCCATTTGGTTGAGACAAGAGTATTGCAGGCGTAGAAGCAGCAGCGTTCGGAATAGAATATTCTTTTAGCAATTAGGAGCTTCCTTAGATGATAGGCGTGGATCTTTAACGCGTATGATATGATGACTTCAGCAGGTATTAAAACACTGTGTTCGTTACAATGATGCGACACTGAAAAATTTATTCATTTAGGATGGGCAATATTTTAGGTCAATTGAAATTTATTGAAACACTAAGTGAACGGATTAAATTAATTTTATAATTCTTAATTTTTTTAATTCTATCAACTGATGGTATTTTCATGACTTTGACTCATCCCTTCGCGAATTAATCTATTTTTTAAATATGTTATTATTTTTGTTTGTTGTAATTGCTTTTTATGATTATTTTCTGAATGAATCATAGAAGTAGAAATTAACACTATTCTTCCAATTACTTGTTGTGACAAATGCGCTTCTACGAGACCACTCTAGATCGGCAGCCGTCGGACAATCGCTGATTGGTGGAACCGAAACATACAGGCGCAGACGCTTTACTTGGAATAAATGAATTATGATATTATTAATTATAATTATGATAAAAGGATCTTAATGAAAGGGGCTCAACTTTCTATAAGGTGAAGTAAAGCATAGACGATAAAAATAAGTTCAGAAGAAGTGCCTATCGGAAAATGACTGTTTGGCCCAAATTAAACAGCTTGAAATAATTAAGAATGTACCCATCGGAACAGAGAAAACACAAGGTACGTCCTAGAAAAATCTAAACTAAAAATGAAACAAGTTCAAAATATTCATACAATTCAATTAAACAAACATTATTTATCATAAAAAGGTAAACAATGGCTGTAGGAAAGTAAAAATATACATAATTTTTAATTATAATATTGAAATCCCTGCATTACAATTAACATAAAAGGCATTAGTAAAATTTAATTACGACTGTGTATCGTACAATTGTTATAATATAAATGTGAGAGCTTCCATGTTAACGGTAAATCAAAATTTAATTTTCAGAAAATTGATGAGACCAGATATAATTTGTGTACAAAATAATTATTAAAATAAATTTAAAATGTAATTATAATTATTCAGTGTATTACAGTTATATATATTATGCATAAGAGCTTCAATTTTAATGCCAAATCATGTCAAAATGTTCGGTTAATTGGTTAGTCAAAGGCTCCTCTTAATTAAAAGATTATGTTTGCTAAATATAGAGCTATCTTGATCTTTAACCTAAAATACTGGTTCACACGTGTCTTAATTCGGTCAAATTTAGTAGACTTAGTTAGAGTTATCGTTGATGATCTCCGTATTAACCCAAAAAAAATGGTTCATAATACCCTAGGAAAGCCGGGATAGGATAAATTAAGATAAAAATTCTTTCTAACGCGAGTAAGGGATGGTTTTAGAGGTTAATTGAGGTATTTGGAAGAGTAAATTATGTCAAGGAATTCTAGCCTTATTCTTGCATTGCTCAGTAAAACAATGCTCAAGTATAATTCGCCAAATACTATTGAACCTGAGTGATATTTCATTGCGTTAGATCCATACGATGGTGAAAATGGGATATTCAAGTGGAACGCGGTTGGATCTTAAAATGGCGACTTTCACAAAGATATGGGTTATTTTATAAAATAAATTTCAAATGCGTGAGAGATGGATGCAAGGATAGGGTAGGTTAAAGAATTGGGTAAGTGTAAGGATAAGAGATTTATGTTTTTTTTTCTGCACGTTTAAATGTTAAAAAGGAAACTGTTTCCTCCTCTACTTTGTGGAACATCATGATTATAGTGATTGGGACACCAACTTTGCTTTTCCACTCATACACTATTTATTCACGATCAGGTGTCTTTGCATGGTAAAATCTTCAGGTTCTGACGGTTCAGCAACTTCAGGTTGTAAGCATGTTCCGAAACCTGGTCGTGAATAAATAGTGTACATGCGGAAAAGCAAAGTTTGTCTCCCAATCATTATAAGGTCGCAATGCTGTATTACTATCTAAGAGCCCAAGGGATCTACATGGGGGTCTGGATTTGTTACAGTGAGAAGGGAGAATGAAATCGAAGACCAATGCGTCCAAGACGAAATTTACTATGTGTGATAAGAAGAATGCAAAAAAATCATGCATAGCGATAAAATGAATTTTAATTGTACGAATATAAGATTTTGTACATCTTGATAGGATGTTTGCGAAAGATGGTAGGATAGATGAGGAGAGGAGATGACGTGGGAATGCCAGCTGGAAGATTGTGGGTAGCATGAGAAGTACACACAAAATGAATTGTTCCCGAAGAAGATAAAATTACGAGGAGTGCAAAAGTTTACATCCCTTCCCATATTAAAGTGTGAAAGTGAAACGTGGGTGTCCAAGGATAAGCATAAATATCGAATAAGTGCGGTAGGCATGGAGTACTTGATGCGTCTTTTTTCGGTAATGAAAGGTGAGATGCAGTAACAAATGAGTGGGCTATGATAGAGTGTTGATTTAACGCGCCAGTCATTGTCATGCATGAAATACGTGTGCCATGCTGGTTTGGTCGTATAGAGAGAGAATGGATGAGAGCGAAATCAGGTAACAGATACATGAGAGAAGCATGAATGGCTTGAGTGAGAGGAAGGGGTAGACCGAGAAAGCTTAATGGTGAATACGATCGGAGAGAATCTAAACATGAGGAATATTGGTTACCTCAGAAACAAAAGAGAATCTATAAAGGAAAGCGGGAATAAGGGAATTTATAAAGAATGGTATGTCGTAAGGAAAATAATAGAGATGGCTAGGGTCAAATTTCCTGGAAACATAACCTCAATTTGGGTTTTTTTTGCAGTGACCATCTAAAAAGGAAACGGAGTGTTAGGTGTGTGTACATAGAGTTCTAATCCTCGTGACGCATTAGGAATTTTAGTGTTTGCAGTTTATTTTGGTTGTTGTCTGATGGTTGTAGTGTAATCGCATCGATATAGTAACGTGCCCATGAATTCGGCAGAAGTGAAAGGCGTACGCAAGGATAAGGCAGTATGGAATGAATAAGCAAAAGGAAACTATTGCCAGCAACCCCGTAAAGGAACGGCATGAAGGGTGTGCATGCGTGCATGTAATTAAAAAAAAACATGATATATGTCATTCTGTCAAAATCATTACACGGTTTCGGAATCAGGTCATCGCCGAAAATTGTTTTGTGCTGAATTCGAGGCTAAAATTTGACGATTTGATTCGATGTACCACTTACATATGGGGTTCCCCAGGGTTCAGTAGTGGGTCCAATATAGCTCCTTATTTAGGTATGTAAATTATCTACGTCCCGAAATAATAAATGACAAGCTGACGCTACCGCACTATGTTATACTATATTTTTTTTTTAAATCCTGAGTGGCTAGCTAACATATGACTATGTATTGTACATACCTTTAATGTCTTTATAAAATGAACGCACATTGCAATGCAGACATTAATGACTGTCCTGAATATTATGCAGATACTGTAATGCAACAACAACACCATCCATGTAAAGGAAAACTGATGGAAACTCCAAAGCAGGTTTTTTTTAAAGGGGTATCTATACTTCGTTTTTTGAATGTAAGCATCGCAAGTTGTATATTTATAATTTATTTATGAAGTGGAATAAATTATTATTATTCGTCGTTTTCAATTCAAGAGCATCGCCTGTACGTGGAAGCGAGAGACGAGGACGGCAATGGTTTGCGGGCCACGGTGCCTCTAACGATCAGGCTGCTGGACATCAACGACGAGGTGCCCATCTTCAGCCGCCCCGCATATGAGTTCTTCCTCGACAGGGACGGGAAAAACTTCACGTCCGAAGCGTACGTCGAGGTAAGACACGGAAGAAAAGGCCATGGACACGCATCTCAAACCCAAATCTTAAAAATGATACACTTTTGATACCGAAGGTGGAATGGGAAAAAAAATGACTCACGCAAAAGTTTACCCACTTCAAAAGTTTTTAACTTTTGATTTAAAAAAAACTTCAAAAATTGCACACAAATATTTCTAAACTTAAATTTAGATGTAAAAATCAAATTTGTCAAAAATAATTTTGGGGTTAATTGAATCGTCGCAACTATTTAATTGTTCAAATCAACCCTCTGGATACGTAATAATAAATACTTCACGTTAGTGACAAAATTACCACTTTGACAAATGGCCGCATTTAAAGTGTTTTTCGATTTTCGCAAAACGCCCGAAATCGTATTTCTTAATTTTAAAGGCAAACATGCCCACCGATTTTCATTGTAAGAATCAAGGGTCAACCTTGGTCCAAAGCGAGGTGGAATGACACTTACGAGTTAAAATCCTTCGTGCTTTGAGAGAGGTAACAATTTTTTAATGGTAATTCTTAAAATTATAAATGTTGTGTATTCACATTCTTGTTCCAAACATTTTCTTATGATTGTTAATAAGGCTTTTTAAGTTTTATTTTGGCCCCATAAACTCCTATATTGGGCCATTTTAGGAAAAGTGGCCCTCAGTGCTTGTAAGTTACCGCAATCGCCTATGGGACAATAGGTATAGGTACACGGGAAGTCTACGCATTAGTGCAGGGTTTAAGACGATATCTAAAAATTCCTACAGATCGCCTAAGATCACGAAAGCATATCTTTACAGTGGTACTTCCTTTTATGCTAAAGATGTTACTTCCTCGGGTTCTCATACCCTCCCTTCACATTGAAGTAGTTCAAAAAATATTTATCATTCAACTACATCCTCCTCGTGTATCTAACATTTTCTCTACCACCTACAACGCAAAATGTTAATATTATTCACGGATTCAGTAGATTGCCCTAAAAATATAATTTGTAATTACGATATTTTTCTTCTGCGATCATCCGTTAATTCGTATGATGAAATAAATACACCTTAAATCGGAGACTTACTCCGTTATAGCTAATTACGTACTTCATCGGGTTTGACTCGGCACTATGAGAAAGACCCTAAGCACCGTGGTGATTGGTTGGAAGAAACGTGTGACGCTATAACTATGGGCCGACCCTTCTAACGAAAAGGTTAAGCGCTTCCAAGCTTATTTGCCTTTAACCGAGAAACTAGGCGATCGATTGAGGAAGGAAAATAAGGTAATTTTCTATTTTCAAAATATCAGAGACGGCAAAAAAAATTAATTAACGAAACCATATTTAATATCTCCATGCCTCTCGATAAATTTTTATCAAATACAGCATTTATATTTGTCCGTTTTCTACTAACTCTATGTAATTCTCCTCCATACCCACATTTCAAAAGCCTCTTTCTTAAGTTCATAATCCTTTGTCAAACGCCAAGGTTTTGAAACATACAAAGCAACTCTCCATGTCAAAGACTCTCTTTACAAATGAAAAAAAAAAATGCGAAACTTTCTCAACGTCTTTGCTGAGACTCCATGTCACTAATTCTCTGTGTAAAAGCTCCTTGTGCTCACAAAATTATTCTCCTTGCGTCCTTAGGTAACCTGGGAATATCAGTCTTCATGTTTTGTTTGGACGTCTCACCACACGTCCTAAATTTTGGCATGAGTCTACACTTTTAGCATCACGAAGGGTGTTAAATTAGTTCTGAAGTGGGGAATAAATTAGTTCGCTTGGGTCATATATTTCGAAGCATTCTTAAGCTAATAACCAGCACCAGTACGAAAACGATAATTTCAATGTCTTAGGGCACCACATAAAAAATAAATGTAAAATTATATTTGAAGTGCACTCTAGTGCTAGATATACCTAACAGAGCCTTCGTCCGTTGTGGTTGAAGTTTACCGCAAACTCTTTCGCTTGGAAATAATAATTTTTTATAATGTCTCCTAATAAATAATACGAACGAAATCATCAAATGATTTTTTCCCTGGAATGCGCCATCAGAGCATAAAATGTACCCTACTTATCCAGAAGTAACAGGTGCAAATTCCTGTCTGGGATTATCAATTTGATTATTGAACTTGTCATTCCATGATTGCAATTGCATATTTAAGGCTAAAACATGGCTCAAAAATACCAGAAATTTACTATGTAGCAGTAGCAAAGTATCAGTGTAGTAACAAAACATCATTCGCCTTGACCGGAATTCAACATGGACCCTAATTTTCCAGGCGAGTGATTTTGCCAGTTAATTTGCCCAGACATCCTTTTACATACGAAGCTGAACCCTGAGTACATATATATTTGGTATTGAGGGATACTTGTTTGATTCCAGACACAGGCGAATGATTTTATCCTGTAGACTCCTCGCATTTGTGTGGAAACCAATGGGCGACTCACAAAAAAAAGATCTGTTCCTGTAATTCCTGTTGTGTCTCTGAATTAATCACATCTTATCTGCCTTAGGATTCGCGTAGGGTAAATAATTAAATTAATTCTAGCCAAGAAATGTGTCACCCAAATGTTTTTAAGCCAATAAATGCGTTTATCAAAACCATTGAATGTCAAATTCAGCTCAACCACGAAGTTTAACGGAGCAAACCTCAATACGAGCCGCGCTTCGCACTTTCGTTTGTTATCCACAGACGTACACTTCGCGCTAACGACGGTGGGCACGATAGCAACGATAATTATAGTAATCTGCATTATTACATTAATGGGAGAGGATAGGGAACTCGGGGGGCGGGGCTTCCACGAGGAATACCTACTTATTAAAAGTGATTGTTTCGGCAAAAGCCAAGCTTCGGCGCGGAGAAGGATTAACCCGGGCCTTCCAAGTCGTTTTCTCTCCGGCTCAGGAAATAATAACACTTATCGAAAGCAGCGGCGTTGTGCGGGCCACCTC
>LYUA01000563.1:93631-109656 GCA_002093875.1 Calopteryx splendens | reverse complement strand
GGGGGGAGACGTAGTTACGTAAAACGTCTTCGCCATTACACCTCGGACGATGAAATAATAAATAAATGAGCTTCGTAAGGTGGAGGGTGAAATGGTTAAAGGGAGAGAAGACATTTTCTTCCGTGGGATTGTGGGAGGAGACGAATGGGCAAAACACGAGGACAGTTGGGGCAGCACGCGAAGTGAGGGGGGGTGAGTGAGAACGAATGTGAGGAAAAGAGAGGGGGGGTTGGGAAGAGAGGGAGGAATCAACAAGGGATGAAGGAGAGGGAGAAAGGAGAGATGAAGTGGAAAGAGCAAAGGGTTTTAAGGGCTAGAGGGAGAGGAAAATGTTTGGAAAAATACGCAATAATAAAAGGAAATGGAGGCGAAGGCGATCTCGAGTTTTAGCAGCGAATAAGTCGGGATTTCGAGGATATAAATAGCCTTATTATTTTTTTGTGGAAGATGCCTTAGGAGAGAAGAAGTGAATGAGAGATCATTCCTCTCTCATTTTTTATATTTATTCTCCGAAAAGTCCCCCCCGTTCCGATTGTATGCTCTCTGTCTTGTCCCGCTGTTTCGGAATGCAGAGAAAATGCAAATTAGAGCACTCTCGTGCCCGAGGCATCATCCATGATTGATGACCTAGAGGAGGGGTTACCAGGGTGAATCGGTTGTTTGCTCGAACGTTTTCTTTTTTTTTCAGTCGCGTCGCAGGATTTTCAAATCGATTTATCCGAGAGAAGTGAGGGCTTCTCGATTGTAATGCGATCCGTCTTCGAGTTGACTCGGCAAATAAGAAGGGCATGATAGAAAAACGATGCGCATTGATTTTTTTACCAGGATATTAAAACTGATAATTGAGAATTATTAATCACTTATGGCAGATATAAATTCAGCATTTCCTCTATTACAGCTGATAGAAAAAAGAATTAGGTTCAGCGGGATTCGATGACCAATTTTAGTGAAGTTTAAAAATGTTGGCATTCAACAGCTGAAATTATCTAGTGCGAAAGTAAACTGACAATGCGTCAACGAGAACTCTTTCCAAGACACGAGGAATCATTCGGTCGGACCTGGAGGTGTTGCAAAATATCAGTGGATTTGAGTCATACTTAGTGATGATATTAAAATCAGGGATCGCTAACAGTACTGGTCTCGGTACCAAGGTACCCAGTATTGCCACGAATGTTTACCCAAGTAACCGATACCTGGGATTTTCACCCTCGATAAGGACATTGGGGTGCCTAGGTATTAGGTCCCCTGGTGCTAGGACCGAGATACCGGTATCTAAGTTTTGAACCCCAGGTAATGGTACCTTTGTACCAAAGTCTATGTTTTGTATCTTAGGTACTGGTACCCAGCATTCTTACCCGGAGGCCAACCCTTGATTAAAACTGCATTCGAAGTAATTTTTCATCATCGTCATCATCGTAGTATTGTATCATGTATTTTCTTACTACAGTCCCTTTTTCTCCTCTTTCTTCTACTAACTTTCTGACACCCTGTCAGCCCTTCCACCTTACATCTCCCTTTTTACTTGGCCTATATATATTTTCCCCTTGGATTTCCTCGTGCGATATCACATCCATCTTCCCTTCCATTATTTCCCTAACAAGTCCATTGTGTGTGTGTCTCAAGCTGTGCTCAAACCCATCTCCCCCTTTTTCTTATCGCGCTCGATATCGCCTTCACCTCTCCTACTCTTTCGTATACTTCCTCGTTTCCCGTTTTTCCTTTATACTTCAGTATCCATCTTTGGGATCCGGTTTAGAAATACGCTCATTATTCTTTGATCTTCTTTTCCAACTATTAAACACAAACACTGTTATGCATTGCTTCTTTGTTTCTTTACATGCAACCATAGAAGGACATGGTAGTTTTATTTTCCGAGGATACCGTGCAAATATATTTAAATGAATTAATGTATAGTTTCTTGAAGATGCTTTTACTGATTGGCCATATAGTATTGAAGCTTGCCAGGACGCCGCCTCAATGCATGATCACCTTCTTAAGGAACGCTTGAGGCTTTGCTCTTGGGCAACTGTGTGCGAGCTCACGACTAAGTCGTTCTTGCAATATATATCCCGCCTTCCTCTCTCCCATGGTTTCAAATTCGTGAACGGGGAAACTATTCGTATTGCCTCGGTAAAGAATCAGGGAGAGACAATAATCCCTTTTCCTCACAGAGGGAAAATCCTACGCCGGTGGGAATGGTAAAAAGGACAATCTATTTATCCTGTTGATATTATATTTATTATAATGTAATTCCGGTTGATGGTGTGAATGCACTTTATGGTTAGCAAAATGAATGACTTTTATGACAAGGAATTAATGACCAGATCAAGTTCGAGTGATATGTTATGTAAAGAACATTTCCAGTACGAGATTAGGCGATTATAAATGCATGTTTACGCTCCAAATAACTGAGTTTCCATTTCCCGGGAACGGTTGTTTAATATTTCTACTTCGTTTATTTCAAACTAGAAATAATTATGCAAGCAGGAAACCACACTCCTCCATTAAAAAAAGTCTATTCACACTGAAATGGCTAGTCCAAATTAAGGGAATGATTATAAATCAACGAGGAATGACCAACGCTTAGCATGAATATGAATTACTATATAAATATTCCTACCTTTAATTGAATAATGAAATTTCAAGCAGAATGGATTACAGTAAACCGCAAAATACCTAACTCATAACGTAATGTATTTCAGCACAACTCTTTTGCCCAGGTATCATTTTCAGAAATGCTTACACTTCATAACATAAAAGGTTTAAACTAATAACGATGTCACAATATAGGGCTTTTTCCTCAATTTAAAATATACCTACGTTCTCATTCTTTTAATTACTCTAAACCTCAAAACATTAGATAAATAAAAAGTATATGCAAATAGTAAAGGATAACACTTAAAATTCAAGAAAACAGGTAAAACTTCCCTTGGTGAAATAACAATGGTTGTTTAAAGCACTATATTTGTATTACAAGTAGCCTAATCGTCTGCCCAATTTTTAAGTTTCGCAATGTATTTTATCAAAACCGACGAAGCTTGCTAAGTGAAATGAATCGAAAAATCTCGTATTTTTCCCATAGTAACTTCTAATAATAATTCCTCGCCGAACGAAGAGCAACGCATGAAGTTGATGACGATGTTTATACCCATAGATTAAGTTGCCACCTAATATTAGACGTGTAAATAGGTGCTCCATAGTTATGAACCACCGCTGAATTGACCAAAAATCTAATATAGGTTCGAATATAAGTGGACCTTCAGCAAAAAGTAATTGTTAAGTTCTGAGTATCCACTCTTTGAAGTAACCAAGGCTATAAACCTTCATTACTTCTTTAAAAAAAACACGGATGTGCGCGTACGTTATTATGAAGGAACGTGGATAAAACATTGCGGAAGCTTCCTTGTTCAACTTTTGACTCCCACTTATCCCAAACGGAAGATAATGTTTTTAATTAAAGGGTTGAATAAATGAATACAACTCCTTTTGCGTTTAACGAGAACTTTTAGCCGAGAAGGATCGTGGATCCAAAAATAAATACAATATTAACACTGAAATCTCGTCGAAGATTAACACTTGGTATGCGCAGTGGTATGAGATTCAAATTCGAAATTAGCCCTTGTGATCGTGGTGCGGCAAGCTTTCTTTCCCCATCACCCACTGTTGTGGCTAAAATTGGCCTCTTTTTCCTTTTTTTTCAAATATATACCCGTTGCATTCCTTTTTTTTCCTCAGACAAAAATTACGTGAAACGGGCCGCGTCGAGACTAGACTCGAGAGGACGACGGAGGATGGGAAGGATGGAGGGATATAAATTGGGACGGGGGCTGAAAGGGAATGGGGGGATAGGTAGTAGTCTATGTTTTCTGGCCAGGGTATCCGCTGATTGGGAAACGTCGAGGAGAGGAGGTTGAAGATTTCATCGTGGTGGTTAAGGTTGGGAATGGAAAAGAGTTGTCCGCACGATAGGGTGGGGGGGACGGCGAGTCAACACAGCACGTCCAGAAAAAGAAAAGGTGTGTAGCAATATAGAAAATGAAATCTCATAGAAATATTTTTGATATCATTGTGTGCCTAAATTTGATAAGAATAGATGGTCGAGGAACTCAAGAATATTAAGTCCCTTAAAGTTTTTTTTTCGCGAAGTCCACTACCTCGTTACGTTGCCCTACTGTCACTCCTTCCCCCAGTCTCCACCCTTTTTCCCCAGAAAACTTATGCTATTGGCTACTGAGTAGGAAGAAAGTTCTCTCGAGCTCTGTATTACCTCCCAACATTTTCTTACATTATTTATTACCAACTCTAAACTGTCTACCAGATACCTAGATGATGAGGAGTTTTCAGCCCAGAGAACGGCCTGGCGACAATGTTTCACACCTACAGTATAAGCCCCTGAAGCGCCAGATAATTTAAGTAGGTAATTTAAAAAAAGTACCTCAAGTGATTTACAGTTTTCATCACATTTAACCAAGTGTAGCGTTGGAATTTGCAACAAATCAATCATTAAAATGAGGTCAGGCAGTAATTTTCAAGCATGATATACAAAATCATTATCTTCATTCGGAACTAACCATAGTAAAACATGTTATTAGAGATATCCCCTCGTGTTTTTCTCCTTGGTAAGTCGTAAAATCAGTAATTAAAATGCATACCTATTTGTTACTGTCTCCATTACTGCTGTTGTTTTAAAAGATTTGTGTACTCTTATTGATCGGATGAGAGACATTGCAGTTAAAAAATGAAACTGAACTGAAATATGATTTATTACGTAAAATTAAATCTAAAAAATATCGTTACATTAACCCATAAAATAACTATTTGTTTCAACCTCCTTTCCTGATAATTGGTAAAAAACCTAGTTGAACATTTTCACTAGAGGAAGTCGGGTAAAATATAAAATAAATTATTACCTGAACATGATTTCTCGTGGAAAATGATATTGTCAGAAACTAACGGAAAATTATAGATCTACACAATAATGCCATAACAAATTTCTAAAACTCAGACAATATTTTTTTCAACTTTAATAGGGTCCAACCTAGTCTATTTGTAGCATCTCAGCATTTAAGTTAAATTTATTAGAGGAGAAACATAAGGGAAAATAGCAGCAGTGGTTTGGTAAATCGAAACGAAAATGGAATATTGGGAATTGGAACCATTTTTACTTTAAGAACATTACTGTAAGAATCACACATATCTCATGTATAGTACTAATGAAAAATTATTTTTAATAGTTATGTATTTTTTTGACTTTTGTATATGTCTGTCAAACCATCTCCCAATCCGAAAAAAAAACTGATTGCTATGCTAAGCACACGTACAATAAATTGTCTGCTCATTATGATATGAAATGAAAATTTAGATCAGGAATAATAATGGAACAAAATGACCTCAGCTATCAGATTGCAATTAAAATTCAATTACGAATATACCTAAATGAATTTTGGATGAATCCAGAACTTTCAACTCCAAAGTATTGAGTTGTCATCTATAGAGGTCAAAATAATAAATATACTGACAAGGGTGGAGCATATAGGAGGGTGTTATGATAATATTGAGTGACAGGCTTGACTAGATTGTAAGGTTCAAGCGTATTTTAACGGTGCTAAAAATACACGTGAATAAGCAGTGCATGAGAAACATATGGATTCGTTCTTGTTTTCACCTTATTGTCGTAATACACCACATGTATTTCGGCTCAATCGGTTATTACCGAACATCGTTTTTTATGGCTCTGAAGTTTAGAAAACTAGAACAGTCATTCCAAACTCATGTAAACATAATTTCAAATATTTTGTTATTCGAGCGGACTTCAAAACCCTCGTCAACAACATAAAACGTCATTTTTAATTTCTTCAAAATGAAGTTATGATTCCTATTCCTGGGTCTTCATATCCACGGTTCAAATGGTGCATCCAAATCAGCGTTTCAGCCGAATTCTCACGGCACCACACTCCTGCATGTGTGAATCATTCGGAATTTTTTTTTATAACTAATACTTGACCCTAGGCGAATGCTTACTGAACACGATGTACGACTGTAAGCTCCCAGATTATTCAAAAGAGCACTCGAGGGGAGAACTTGGTCAACATACCCCTACTTTCAAAAGTTTATATGGGGATTTCAACCTCCTCAAATGTTAAGGAAACTGTATTGCTTAAATTCCCAAATATCTTACATAAATACTTTAAAATGTTTAGTCTTCTTCTATCCAGTTTTAAAATTTACAGTAACATCTTTCCACAAAGTAAAATGTAAAACGAATGGTTAAAGGATGTTTTGGTGTATTTGTTTTATAATTGAAGATGTGAAAAGCATATGATAAATTAAACATACTTCTCATTTCACCGAGTGAAATTCAAAAAAATTAAGTGAAGTAACATTATTTTATTTAGAAAAGAAAAAATCAAGTTTCTGCACAAGTCATCCCGGTTTCAGAGCGCAGTCAAAAGTATATAGAAACATCCTGTATTAAAAAAAGGAAAGCAAAATCAGAAAGTGAGCTCTACTACAAGCAGAACCCCCCAGTTGATGACGTTTTCAAGGCGAATAGTTTCATACTGAAAACCCTTGTACAATCAAGTAAGAACTCGACAAGTTGGTTTGAAAATAAACAAGAATATCATATGAAGGATCTGAAACCAAATGAAGATTTTGACCAGATAATAACAAATTGAGCCTCTCTCAATTTTTTAAAGCAATACTCATCATTAATCGACTCTCTCTCACTCTGCACAGCTTCGATGGAAAAAATAATAACTCTGCGTTTCCACATTTAAAAAAATAGGTAAGATATCAAACGTCCTTACAGCGATTCCAATTATAATTCTGAATACAAACCAAGGTCGAAGTTTGGGTTTTTTGTGTGGAAACTTAGTTTTAATAATTTTTTCATCACAATCGTGAATAATTTTCATAAGTTTGACGCTGTGGTAACTGATTGTATTACACATGATAAAAATAGGCATCTGTGTCAGCTCGGGTATAGTCCATTTATTTAAATATTAAGTTGGACGAAAGAGTTCATTTCATTGCAATATTCCAAGTACCAAAGATTGGCATTTTATGATTAAAGTTTTCTCAAAAGATTAGTGACTTTATCATAAAATGACGAATAAATGTGTAATCATTGAAAATAAAAAAGTACGAAGACTCTTCTTTGATACCACAACTGTGCACAAATTTCAATTAAGATGTCAATCTGCTAATTCCGTTCACGTAGCATTCTTAAGGGACAAAAGGGTCATACATATTTATTGAAGGGTCATACATTTAGTGAATTACGGTTAATATAGTATGTGACCATTCTATCAATTTCCCTCTCGTATAATCCGGAAACTTCACAAGTTTCTGCCAAATGTGCACCTAGCATTTTGTATGAAATTGGTGTTCGTTCCGACCAGCCTACATTTTTTCTGGATTTGGAGCGAATCAAAAGGAACATCTTCCAGACCCACAAGGAGGGATGATTGAAGACCTGTCTTATAACCAGAGTCGAAACCAGATCTCTCCGAAAGGTATATGTCAACGAGTCAATCCTCCAGTCACTCACCACACCCCTACCCGCTATGTGTTTCACGGAGCCATATCCGTCCTCCATCCACCAATTCAGAGAGAAGAGGAGTAGGCGTCAGACCGTTTCGGGTTAATTAATGTGGACACGCGGTAAGGAAACCTCTCATGTGGGGATGAAACAAAGGGTCAGCCCTCAAGGCAAGGAATGAGAGAGAATTAAACAAGAGTTAGTGGCGGACGAGGAAAAAGCGAGAAAGGCCGTTTATTTTTTTTTTCAAGGTAACCGAGTTGGGGAGAGGAAGATTTTTTTTTAGGGAGGCACTGAGTTGAAGAGGTTTAACAACAAGGGGATGACAGAAGGAAGAGAGAGGGGGAGTAAAACTGAGGCCACATGAAAATATGAGCCATTAAAATCATACCAAATTATCCAAAAATAACCGATGAACGGAACGTTTTAGTCCCGAGATCTTCCTTTAGATTTTTAATCTGGACGGAAGGAACAGCGGGAAAAAATATGTCAGATTAGTCTTTGGAAAGGACGAGGCTGGGGACAGTTTGAAGAACGCCAAATGGTGGAATAAAGAGTCGGAGATTTGACAGGATGTTTGACTCACGCGTTTTGAATGAGAAACGGAATGGAATGGAAATAAATGGAATGTCACGTATTAGGAATGCGAGGCTCGCGAAGGATAAATGTTTTACGCTTAATGACTTCATCATCCATATTTTACATTTTTAAATTTCAAAAACTATTTTAAAAACAGGGTGAAACACTGAAATCCCTAGAGTTATGGTTATCTCTAGACATTTATCGAAAAAAGTATCCTAGTATACTATGCAACCGGTATTTCCTATATACATTTGCGGGTTGCCTATACGTGGTATCCCAGGCGAGAAATCCTTTTTTACCGATTTCTTCATATTCTCGGCAGCATTGTTATAAATAGACATCTTTCTCTTACTTTGCTATGATTCTTCTTTGCTACTTTTCCTTGCAATACTATTTGTCCCAATATAGTGCTCTAAACTCCCGCGCTATATACATGTGTGGGAAAGCATAATTTTAGACCTTAAAACCCTAGTAAATAAGGAGAAAAGGTCAAGGCCTAGAAAAATCCGACAAAGTAATGAATATAATATTACCAACATTTTTAAATAGTCTATGTCTAATAGTCTAACTTCTACGGATATGAAACTAATCTTACGGGTTAAAACCATTTATAAAAAGCTATATTTTTAATTAGTTTGTCACATTTGAGAAAAAAGAGGGATGAGAGAGGACCTCATTAAAGTGTAATCATACCGTATATTCATTTTATTATTGCTTAAATTTATATTTAAATGATTTAAAAGTTAATTTTTCATTTTCACGCTTCTAAATAATGAGTGATCAAAGGGTCTACATTCTAATTAAACCAATATTCACATTCATACCATTTTTTTCCGCAACGAAAGTTTTGTGCCTGACATGTAAACTATACATTAATGACTTTGAAAACACTGTGGACTATTAAGGTAGAATTTTTAAAAATCAAAAGGATACCTACATTTTGTTACCTGTGAATTTGTATTAAGTGTGGTCAATGAAAATTACGTCTCAGAAAACGTTCTTTCCATACTCAACGAAAAAGAAAGATTAAAGAAGTAAAAAACCTAAACATTCCATTTAATAGCGTTTTGGTAGCAATAATTTTATTTGTTCGGTAAGTACTACATGTAACGGCCAAAATTCAATGCAAATAACTTCGACCTGAAGACGCCTCCAGGACTGAGGGCGAAGGTGTGGTCCAAAAGCCAACCTAGGTGACGGAAATTTCCGGGAGCAGCATCTTCAGCAATACCTGTACTTCAAATTGAGAAATTTAAACAGTTTTAATGTTACCTGCTTTACTCTGAAATACTGACTCCTTTTTGCAAGGGCGCAGGTTTAAAAATACACGTGACGTCATTCTTGAATTAGCAATAAAACATATTTATAGTTACATATGCTTAGACTTTAAATAAATCAAATGAAAATGTACGGTTTTAAATAATTTAATAACGAGGCTTATGATGTGTCGGCTCCATCCACCATTTTTAAAATGTATAATCCGTCATAAACACACGAATTAATGCTTTTCTGGCGTAATTTAAACTTCTATAGTTATAATGAAATAAGAGAAAATTTACAAACAGATTCCTGAGGCTACAACGATTAACAACACACACTTAATGCCCTATGGAACAAAATGCTTCATACTCAAGTCAAGTAATACAGAAAAATATAGTAATTTATTCCATCTCATACCATTCTGTTCCAATTCCACAGAAATTAAATACGAAATAATCTATGATGATATTGATTAATCAATAAAATAAACACTTCAATATTTAATTTTTATTCAATTTACGATTAATAAATGTAGAGCAATTCTTTATTGGAAGTTTTCTCATATGATGTAAAAAATGAGAGTACATTATTTTATTTTTTAATATATGCATAAATTATATACATATATTATGTATATAATTTATTAATTACACACACTCTAAAGTTACAGGAGATTGGTACATTACGGGAAGATGAAATTAGCAAAGCGGACGAGAGAATGGACGGAATGATAATAGAAGAGGATGAAATGGAAGGAAGAAATGAGAAAGGAAAAAATACAAGACGGGATTAAGGAAAGGAGGGTTACTTCTCGCTTGCTCTTTTTTTCGACGCCGCAGAATTTTTTACATTTTGCCCTGAAGAAAGGACTATGGGTCGGAAGGATGGTGACTATTAAACCTTCACTCTTCCTCACCCAAAATCTCTTCACACCCTCAGCGGATAACATTGTACCTTTTGCGAGGTGATTATGACCGCAAAAATGTATAAAAAAACGCTCCTGAAAATGTTAGTTTATAGCGGAACAAACTCATGTGAAAAATCATGTTATTTAATTCACGAAATTAACCCCAATTTAACCCAGTATTCGTGCATAAAAAAGTGATTCATTCAAATAAAATTAGTTTCCTCACTCTTTTAAGATTCACCCTGAACCGATAACCGGGAGGATATTATCAAACTAGGGTGAGGATGTAAGTTAGGAGAGAAAGAAAGAGAGAAGTCCGACATTAGTCAGTTCTTAGAGAATGTTTTCCAACGTTCAACGTTCATCCCAGCTGCTGGAAGTGCTTGCTTGCACGTGAAGTGCTTTCCACCTGAAACTCAACCGCGGATCGGGGTATCAAAGATACACCACACCTCCCCCGGGATATGACGACGATGCCCATGAAATATGATGGGATTGTGGTAACATGATACCCGATTCCTCTTTTCGGTTTAATGCTAAATCAATATCAAATTTAGCATAAACAATATATTTTTCCATTGATTAATTTAACTATATTCGTCATCATAAACCCACTCCCCTTTTTAAATAGCACCATATCCATATATTTAACCAAAATTCACTCATGGAGGTAGAAATAAAATATTCAATAAACATTTTACTTACTCTCAAATAACTTTTAAATATAGTTTTATCACTAATGATTAACTATTAAAAAAAAGCATTATTATAAGATGAGAGTTCATCATGAAACGCGATTAAAAGGCAAGAAATAGAATTCTTTCTCGGAAATGGAATTTGTGGAAGCTTAGCAAGAAATATTGCATCCTCTTAGTCGTTTCTTATCCCAGAAGACTCTTCAGCTTTCATTGGTAGCAGTCATACCTATACTTCGAAAAACATTTTACTGAATTGTTTTTAATAATTTCATACTAAATAAATAAATAAATAAATATATATATATATATATACATACATTTTATATAATGTGGGTATACCCCTTGGGTATACCCAAGTTGAAATTAATAGAAGAACAATATATATGTGTGTATATATATATGTACATTGTTTTATTAATTTCAACAAATTTACCCCAAGTAATAAATATATATACTTAATTATATATTATGATCCAATTTACAAACCCTAAGTGAAGTTTCAGAAAAACCTCTTTAACATTAAGACATTTCGCGATCTGGAAGATATTTATGAATTTAGCTTTCCAGGATCCCACAAACGTCTACTATCCATCTCATGTATTCGGATTAAATCTTTATTTAATCTAAAAAACGATAAAAATACACTTAACAGATCTTAATTAAATGTTTTTTTTGCATACTAATATACACGAAAAGTCTCACTCTCATACTCTTAAAGTGACTTGTATATTCAAAGGGGCTCGTATAATTTCGAGTAGTTTCAAATGCAATTTTAAGGCCTATCTATTCCTATGAAATTGGTCAAAATATTATGCACACATAGTGTATACAGTTTTTTAACAGTAAAAAGGCCGGATTAAAAACGATTATAGAATTTCTTACGTTTGATGGCCATAGCACACAAATTTAAGGAATCTACTAATAGCAATAAAGCAGCATTTATTACAAAGATTTTTATCATACACGTAGGTAATTCAACTAGTTAGCATGCCTGCTTACAAATGTAGAAACACTCTCGAGAAGATAATATTTCTTTGTTGTCATTAAAATGCGAATATCGATACGTTTTGTAGGACCACAAATTCCTTCATAGATTGTAAAATTTCAATTTTCTAAAAGCTAGATTGGGTAGTTAGATAAATACACCAATGTCTATAAGTTGGTTTAAAATGTGATAAAATACAATCAAAATGTAAGTACGTTAAACGCATTGATTAGTATATTTTAAATTTCTTCATCCTACCTATGGAATAAAACCATTAGTGGGAGAAGTCTCTGTTCCTTAACATTTTCTGTACACATAATTCGAATATTATTTTTTAATCATGAAAAATGGTTGAACAAGTCATTTTAATTCTTAGCTTGTATTTGCAAAGTAAATGGCCGAGTTCGGATAAAATGAGACATAAAGGTAAAGAAATAAATGTACTGGGGAATGCTTCTTTCAAGATTGACCACATATGGAACAATTTCTTGTGAAATTGTCGCAAAGATTGTGCATTGGAGGACTTTAATAAGCATGGAAATACAATAAATAAGAACCCAAGACAGGATTTCAGAATGAAAATTTCATAATAAATAAATAGCATCTAGAGGAGGAAAGATGTGTTATAAAATAGATTCGACGAAATCACCGCGTTGTGTCTCTGTACAAGTTATTGCATCTACAGCAAGTCGTATCCGTGACAATTTTTTTGTTGAAGAATGTTTTGCAATACAATTGCAAGTTATGTTGTATGGATCATTTTGGTTGGATAATTCTTTGTTCACTATCTTAAATTAAAATGTAAACATGAGGTGAGAAGGTAAAGGGAAACACGAGAACTGAGGGAAAAGAGAAATTTCTAAGTAATACCCTAAAATATAACGCAAGCTTTACTAAGAAATAAAGATCCCATCTGGAAACATTTGTGGATTTGTGAGAATGGAATCATTTGTGCAGATTTTCCCCACACCGACAGTCAAGCCTGATGGATGTCTGTTGAGGATGACAAATACTGAATCGTAATTCTTGAATATATTCTCGTGATTTAAAGAATTGTATTCAATGTCCTAACCAATCCATTACAATAACAGTGAATATTTACTGTTATACACCAGTGTTTAGCAGAATGAAACATTTCTTACAATCCTGTAAGCCAAGAAATCAAGCTGTTAGGCACTGCCTACCACGAAAAAGAACTGCTTTAAGGGCATAAATGTTGCATGTATACCATTTTTTATTTCCCTCAAAATCATTTTAAAATATATTAAATGCACTCATATTCAGATATTACTCTGAAACGTACAATATATGCACATAAATTTCACTTTCTAAAAATAAAACAGAAAAAATCACCATCCAACTGATGAAATGAGTCGTAACAGGAGGATAGAATGAGAATATCAGGAAAAACTTAACAATTTTTTGACTGATGCAATAAGTTTCTATTTTGATACCATTTGAAGATGGCTACTTTTCTAATTAAGAAGTCAATTCTTCTAGATTAGATGGTTTTAAGTTACCTTGGAATCATGGCATTTACCATAAATACCAAAATAATACATTTCCCGATCCTTCTCTCAATTTCTCAAAGTACACCTGTGCCAGTCAGGATTGCTTCAAATAAATTATGGTAACATTAATCAAGATTGATGAAACTGCTTTGCCCAAAGTTTATAAATTCATTTAGTATTTCCTTTTGAAATGAAGAAACTTTTTTCCCTTGGAAAAATAACTTTGCCAACACTTATCAATGCCTTCAAGTAAAGTAACAAAATAGTACAATGAAATATGAGTGGTGAGTTTGAATTTCGTACGTGAACGTTACAAGAACTTATTTTTCTCCGAACGAATTAGGGATTGATCGGGGGGAGAAAAAAACACTGAAATAAATTTCCTAGGACTCTTAGTATCTCAAGTCAATTCGATTGCCAAGCAGCACCCCTCCGGGTTTTCAGTTACTCTCAAAATAATTGATTGCCACATCGTGTTTTGTAATCCCCGGCACACAACCTAAGAACCAAAGAAAATTGGGGCCCATGCCGAGTTAATTTATCACGCCAGGCACGCACTACCCGGAGTTTAAAGTTTACCTTAACCCCAGAAAGCTCAATCGACGGGCGTCGGAACGCTCTCTACCAAAAATTGAAAATATATATTACGCAGCGGGAATCCACCAAACAAATTTGAAATGTTGTAAAAACCCTCATTCCACCTTTCCTAGAACTAAGAAAAAGGAATAAAGAATAACGCGCCTCCCTCTTTTCAGCTCCCTTGCCACGTTGTTGATCGCGCTCGTCGTGAAACCCGTTTATGGATCTAAAGACATTTAATAAAGCTAATAAATTTCCATCATTTAACTAGCTTCATCACGGATTATCTCCAGTCGTTATACAACTGGGTCACTACCCTTCAGAAGGCAGGAGAGCTGTTTCATTTAGAGTTATAATACATTTTTGATCACATAATTTATCGCCCAAAAAATTATCTTTTTGATATATTAAAAGTGACGTGGGCTTGATGGCTATATGAATTTCGAGGTGTGTTCTCGGAAAACAACAGTAATATTACAGATATTTCTATACTAATCGTTTGCTTAAAGTAATGTTTCATAAGGTTAGCACACAATATTACACAGAAGCAAAATAACGATGAACAAAACTGGCATCAACAATAGTATTTAATACGGCTTAGCACTTAAATTCATAGAGCAGAAAACGATAGTTAGCTGGAAAACCTTCATCAAAGAAAGCCTTCATCAGTAAGAACAATCAACGGAACGGCTACCATATCGTCCTGTAACACGAATCGAAAAATCAAATTACTTACGGTTTATAATAAAATCTAAACTCGGAAATGAAAAATAAAAAATACGGTTGTGAGACGAAAACAAGCGAAGCAGCGATGAAAATGCTGTTAACAAGACTGGAATGCGATCCTACCGTAGAAGGATGGAAATTAAATAGGCAAGCTTGAGGTATGTAGTTCGAAAACCATGTAGGGGTATGACTGAGGCAGAAGTATGTCTTTGGAAGACTGGCAAGAAGTGGATGTAAACGAAGTGGATACTTCACATGGTTCGGGGGTGTATTGCATTGAAGTCCTCAATGGAAAGAACTATAGAAGGGAATAAAATTCAGAGGAAGCATTATCGTGCGCCGAATGTTTAGAAATGAATTGGACACAAGCCATTAGTGTGGACTTTACGGTGTGACTCGCTTGCATACCTGACCGGAAAATGGGAGTTACGAGTCAGAATCCCGATGATTAGGTATTTCGCGGACATGTTTTCACAGACACAGAGTGTGAACATCTCTGTTCGTTAACAAAATCATCATGCTGCAGTATCATGACGACGGGTGATGCTAGAGGTTTAACCTCCTTCAAATATATTTTCACAGTAAAGTTCATTGTTTGAGACATCGCGAGGTAAAAAGTATGTGAGAAACGAGAAAACATTATTAGTCAGTTGCGTAGGTCCTAGATACTGTACCTATGCGATTAGCTGAACCCGAGAAGAGGGGCTTAAACAAGACCCCAGAGGTTTCCAAGTCAGGTTAGCGTCTTCCTTTAGGGGTTTTTCAACCACTAGAAGCAGGTGATGGAAGATGTCAACGTAATTGAATGCGAAGGAATGATGAAGAGATTCCAGAAGTGACGTGAGGGAACGAGGAGATGCACGGGAATGGAACGGCTCGGAGCACTGCCGCAAGCCAATTGCAGGATTGATAACCCGCGATGACGACGATGATGATGATGGTCATGTTACCCTTTCCGTTTGTCATGTTTTCTCCATCCTCTCGAATGAGAATCCGCTCCGATTTGCTACGAATTCCACCAGGTTCTCAAAAGGCCACAGCCATCGCTCGTCGGAATCGTGGGAAAACTACAGAACGAGGAACGAAGGGCGAGGCCAGATGTGAAAGGGGGGGAGGGGGAAAGAGAAGAGGAAGGGGTTTTAAGGGGCTGTCCAAAAAAAAAACTGGAAAAAAAATACAGAGACCAGGAGGAGGGAAGCGAAGGGATGATGGAAGCGAGCGAGGGGAGGGGAGG
>LYUA01000563.1:81982-92521 GCA_002093875.1 Calopteryx splendens | reverse complement strand
ATCGGGGAGAGAGGGTTGAAACGATGAGGGATGTCAAACACGAAAGGAGCTTTAGCGCTTTTAAAGTGCGCCTCATCCCGGGCGGTTTGAAGAGGGATTGAAGGGAATGGGGGGGGGAGGCGGGCGGGCGAGAGAGGGAGGGGGGAGGGAGGACTTTCTCCTTCTCCCCCTTCTTCCGCTCCCTCCCCCCTTCCCCGCTTGCTTCGTCCTCCAGGTGATGAAATCGAATCACCTCGCCCCCTCCCCTCCTCCATCCTCCCCCGCCCTGCTGGCTCCTCCTGCTCTCTGCTCAGACCGACTCCGAGCTGACTACTTTTCCTCCCTCAAGAGTGGCCATTGTTACGACTGGGGGTCGTACGCTCTCAGGGACGGCAGAACATCCATCGTCTCCGAGGACCAAGGAGCGAAGCTACGATTACACAAGAGCAGTTGGCTCGTATAGAAGGTCACTCGTAAGGTCGACCTTCTCCAGGTGTTGTCTTACTTACTCATGCACGAGTTCACTTTCAACTACGGTCAAGCTGGGTACTTTGATGGAGTAGCTATGTACCTCACTCGTCTCTCTCTCCGAGGAAATTCGACTATTTAGGTTAAGCCGTTCACATTGGACGACTTAAGCCTCATAAGCGAAACGGAATATGCTCGTTGCCGATCGATTTTTATTCCACTCTTCCTCTTCCAATGCAAGATCGACTTAACTAAGGAGTTGAATCGGCCTATACCTACCACTGAAACCATCAACAACAGAGTCGACGTGGTACTAATGCTGAAACCTAATTTTTATATTTTCCAGAATTTAATGGATTATTAAAATGTTTAATCATTTCCTGAATTATATGAATCACCAATAGTTTAATGTGCGAATTTGCGATATTTCTCGTTTATCTGAAAAACTTGATCAAAATAACTGCTATCACTAGACACGAGACTAGGACTTACGCAATCCGATTTACGAAAATATCCTTGAACGTTTTCTGTTGCTCTGCGTATTTGCAAATAATCCACGCATGTACTATGTCAAATATTTAAAGAATTGCAGCCTGAGTAAAATATCTAAAAGACGATTGTGTACCACTTCCTCTTCCAAGTTGAATCAATCTGGTATTTTAATCGATACAAATCGACCAGTCAATCAAATCTACTCCGTTGAATCCCGAGCGCATATAGGAGAGCTATACCAGACATATCAAGGAAGGAAGATGAATTGGAAACCCTCTGAAAAATTAACACCATTCCTTATTTATATCCCCGTACGATTTTGAAAACTTTTAGGTACGTTTTCAAATTTAGAAATTTAGTATGTCGCCGAGCCTTAGAAGTTTGGTACAAGATGTTTCCTTACTTTTCTAATTTGAATTATTTCTTTTGAAATGAAAAGGAAAATTTTTAAGGGATAGGAGAGAAATCGAGGGGATAAATTAAGGTACTGAGTTAAAGTAGGTGGAACTAGTTCAAAAATGTATTTTTTACAAATACTCGACAAGAGTGTAAGGTAAAGTTGAATTAAGACTTCATCTACCTCGATTTTAGCATTGCACGGAATGGAAAGAGTTCGTTGGACATCAACCGGAGTTTTGCTCAAGCTATGAAGGCTTCTGCTTTAAAGATGCAACTACTATGCTCGAAGAGAAGTTTACAAACAAGGAAACAATACGCTAATTTATTCGTTCGTATGAGTTCAGAACTCTAAGAAGAAACTGGATCATCGGAAAATAAACCAGAAAGGGATGGAAACCTTCGTGACCTCCTGCTGGACGCTGAAGATCAATTGGGATGACAGGTTGTGAAAATATTTCAAACGAGGAAATAAAGGCGAGGAACAGTAGAAGAGGAAGAAAGGATAATACGGAGCACTATAAGGACAAATGAGAAACACATGGATTTGGTACACCTTGAGAGACAATGATATAGTTAGGGATAAAATATTGTAGAAGGGAAGACCCTAATAGGAAACCCAAGAGACAGATTCTCAGGACAAGTAAAGAGGGCGTGTTAAACATATAGGTACGCTATCTAGGTAAAAGGGAGATAGAATTCGAAAGGGAAGGATAGAAAGATGAAATCATCTTATATTCGTATTTAAAATTTGAAAATTATGTCAGTTCATTTAGGAGATTCCTCTATTACTATGCAAGTCGAAATCTCAGAAAAGATCCATCTAATCTCATGTGGATACGACAAATGATACAAATAATTTAATACCTATAAAATTAGCCGTTATAAAGATATTTATTTTTACTGAATGAAAATATGGCTGTTGTGAAACAACCATTGATTGCATTAAAATTTTTTAAAAAATCATTAAAAGGAAAATATTGACTGCACTCCAACGTTATATATTATTATCGGTAATCTAACGATTAAGGTAGGTCACTGATGCTGTGTGAGGATTTCTTTGGGAAAGAAGTAAAGACCATGCTTCCTGCCTCCCTTCATTCCGTCCAATATACCCAATCTCTTCCTTACACACACCCAACATTCTACCCTCTGTCACATTCTTCAGCAAACTCCAACGTTAGCAAATGCAACATATCCCCCATTCCTCCAACTCCCACTTCGTCACCATACTCTCTCTCCTGTCACCATGCACCTCTCACTTGTCCCATCCCTAACCCCCCTTTTACCCCTCCCGGTTACCAAAGTCCTTTAAGCGAACAAAACTCCCACCACCTTCCCACTCCCACGTCCAGTTCCCATTGAAGAGATGATTTTTTTTAAAATCTAACTTCCCCGTGGTCTTTCCATAAAAAAAAAATATTCATAAGAATTCCGAAATATACACTGGAAAAATTAATGCAACGAACAGCCTGATTGTAAGTCTTTGACGAATGGCATTAATGCTGATTTCAATTCAACCCCCCCCCCTCCTTGTGCTAACGGAATTCACGCATTTTAGTTCAGGGAGGCCAGCTACTTCCCCTTTTTCCACCTCCGATTTCCCACGGATTCTAGGTGCTAAGAAAATCGCCCCGTTCGGATTCCAAGAAGGGTTGTACAGGGGTGTCATTAGGTTTTGAAAAATTGACCATCGGAAGAGCAGTCGATCACATAAAAACTGAAATACCTCGCTGCATGAAAGCAATAAAAACATTGAATAAAAAAAAATGCTCCGAGCATTGATCCACTCCTGTCGGTAAAAATCGTCCCAGATCACAGCCATTCTCTCGGTGGATAAATGCCTACAAGTATTCATAGATGCATATTTATAAGGATTGCAAACAGAAATTGGTCCGTTAGGAGGCGAATTAGGGGATAGAGGAGGGAGTCTTGACGACCAGGAATCGTAAATATATGTGGAAGAGGTCTGGGGGGAACGTAGAGAAGAAGCCTCGCCAGTCCATAAAGCCATGATCGGTTCCATGATGGGAATGTGAAAACTCCTAAGCGTCAAATATTTTCAATCACTAATAATTAACGCCGGAATGAGATGCCAAAGTACACCTAATTTCACAATATGTGTTTTGGTATTTACATTTGATTTGAATGCTGTGTAAAATTATTAGAAAAACTCCCATGCAAACCGCCAGTTGTTAGGAGACGTATACTAGCAAAGAAAACGAAAATCCATGAGAAAATTTAACAAAATTGGTGAAAATGGAAGTAAAGTGTAATGTGAGTAATTTCGGTTTTTTATTAATATTTACATACCGGTCAGGTTAGGTTTCGGATGGACACAAGACCTCAACTCAACAGTAACACTTTTTTAACGCTCAGTTCAACCACGCTATTAATTTAAAAGTAAATACTGCGTGTTTTACTGCTGTCGTTTCCTGTAAGAAAACAATAATGATATATTTTTTTCCATTCATGCTCGATAATTATAGTCAAATTTTTGTTTGATCAGAAGGAAATGCGTAACGATTGTGTCATTTCGTGAGTAATGCCACTTCGCTCGTATGCTGGTTGTTTAGAAAAAGAGAATTTTCTCAACTAACGAAGCAATTATGGATAAAAATTAAACTGGAGCCATATCAATTTTCGTATCGTATACATATACAAATATCGTATTCAATCAAATATTTGTAATATAAAAATGCTCATGGAAATAAAACCTTGAACTTCGGAGAACATATGCGATGCCATTAAAATAGGGGGAATATTATTTCCATACAAATTATATAAGTTCTTCGCGCTAGCAAAATATATGCACCAAAAACTTAAGTGATAAATATTTTATAATAAGTAGTATTTAATATGAATTTCCCTATGTTAATCTTTTACCATTAACTACCGTACCGATTGTGCTTACTTTGAATAGAGCCGGAGGTGGAGAGAGCTCAGTGCATAGCCGTATTAAAATTTAAATCCAGGGCGTCAGCGGTGGATGGATGCGAGGGCTGAATCAAGACGAAGTTTAAAACATTTCATGTGCAGCCCTTTACTGATTTACATTTTAATATGCTTACATATAATGAGGTCATATCACAGGAAATTGCTAATCTTAAGCCAAAAGGGCTAAGTATTTTAATTCCGTGAATGATTGGTTTTGCACGAGCAAGAAATTCTTTTTAATGGGAAAACTTCTTGGTAACATAGATAATAACTTTATATTCATTGATTAATCTCCCTCTACAAACCTGGTATTTTCATAAATGCAGGAAAAAACGCCGTTTGGGTGTAAAGAGCCAATTTCAAGGATATTCATGCTAGCGCTTAATTTATTCCACGAATGAACCATAGATTTAATTCAAAGGACTCATTGAAATAAAAAAATATTCTTCATTTCCATAAGAGGCTCGAAATCACAAATTCGTCCACACAGTGCATTTAGCACCTATGAGCTAGGAAATTTAATCATCTTTAGTTAGGTGAACAATTTTAAAGTTTTCCTTTGATATTTATTAATTTAAGAATGTGAAATCGTAATAGGGGCTGCTCGCATAACATAGAGAAATTATGAATCAGAATATAAGTGTTACATTACATTTAAAAATTTTTAAAAAATGTTTTTAGTTGTGATATAATTACTCTCGAAATTCTTCCAGCAAAACCTGTGAGCTATATTATTTATAAATAGGTACATGTATACTATAAACTATACAGTACTGCTCTTAGTAGCCCTGAGAGCCGTTATCATCTATATAGTTTGAAGGTGAGCAGGTCGTTGTTGAGAAGAAAAAACTTCATTTTACTCAAGAATCAAGAATTAGTCGTAACTTTTTTGTTTCGTTCTATATACGAACAAAGAGGCATTTTGAGGGTGATTATAGTTACATTTGAATATAAATACATGTGTGTATTCAACTATCATAGGTTCACCGTATATTTTTGGTGAGAGACTTCTAAGGGTTTTCACCAGAAGATTTAAGAAGTAAGGGCATTTTGGGCAAAGGGATCTTAGGACATGAGAAAAATTAGGGAGCATCAAAAGAAAGAAAGATAGAGGTAAGAAGCAAAGGACTAGGCATTATTTGTTTGCTTATTTGTGTTTCAAGAAGTCTTTCAACCGACTATAATGGACAGATATGATGAAAGCGTTAAAGTGTACAGGAGTGTGGGGAAACCGATCAGACTGCGTAAGTGACGATTGTGAATTCATAACCATAATGGCTATTCATAGATAGGGAAGGGTGAGAAAGTATTGGATTATCTCTCTTATTTCATTTTTTCAAAGTAGACAAAGATGAAATGAGTAGGTAATATACACAAAGCAGTGCTGAAGTATGCCTTAAATGATAGCCATAACAAATCTCCAACGATTACGAATTCCACTTCCACACATTATTAATTAAGAATCACAGCGAACTTGAAGGACTCCATGTTTCTTAATTACGAGAAATGATAAGATTACGAAAGCAATAAGGTTCACAAACTCCTGGAAAATTATATTTTATGTCACATAATTGAAGCCTATAATAGAGCCCAAGAATTTCAAACCATAATATACATGCAACGTAAAGAAAGGATCCATCAAGAGTCGAAAGCGAAAAGTAGTAACACTACTCAGATAACCGTCGTAGGGAACGGTTTCAGGTTTTATTTTATGGAAGTTATCCATCGCAAAGGAAATGAAAAAAAACTTCGTTCAATCCGCTTAAAGATTTTTATTGGTAAGACCTAGGTTTCTAAACATTATATAATATTCAGGTAAAGAAAAACCTTCGGATAAGGAATAAGGCATACCTTACCTGAAGAGACCATCGATTGGGTTTATTTTTTCATTTCCAGCATGACCAATAATTGTGTTGTTGCGTGTGCTTTTTTGTGACCTAGGGGCATTAGAGTAAATTAGAAGAACATAGGAAGTAGGCTAATAACGAAGTAGGTAGAAATAGGAAGGAAAATATTTGAATGTTAATTGGATAGAGAGGAAGGGGTAATGAAGGAAGCTAGCGGAGGAAAACTAAATAATCCTTTGAAATACGTATATTCAGACATCATTCACTGTAGTCTCAAATAAATAGATAAATCAGAAAAAGAAATCCAAGTCCAAAAAGGTGTCATGTTGCACAACAAGACGGGTGCAGACATAGCCAGCCGAACAAGATTAAGCTCGTTTTTCACCTTCTACATTTTAAAATTAAAAAACCGTGGATTGGATGTGTTGGAACGATTGGATATCATTGAAAAAGAATAAGAGAGCATAACTGTTGAGTATTGTGCCACTTATAATTACACAAAATGGGGAAGTTATTATTTAAAAAACTAACCGAGTCAATTTAAGTCAATTTCAACATATTTGTAACTGAGTTATTTCAATTATTCAATTTTTACAAAACGACGTTAAGTAGTAGTGAAAACTGGCCAAAAGAAACTTGAACTTTGAGTAAAAATTTAGTTTTGAAATAAATTCTCCATACTACAAAGAAATCATGTACCATTAATGTTATTTCTCACAAGCTTTAAATAGAAATTTGTGCATGACTTATTGGGCTAACACAGGTAAGGGAACTAACTAACTAAGGGAAACGTAAACTCTTATTCCTTGTACATTTAAAATAGAGCGTTATCAGTTGTAAAAATTCCCATCGATGGCTTAAAAGCTTGCTTTTCCATGTTTTCCCAGCATTTTTTTAAATTCTAAATGCATAAACTTAATTACTCTCAAGTGAAAAATAGTTCTCTTCTGGGATATAATCGCGAGTAATGACAAGGTAAATCGACTTACATTAAGAATGGACAAATTATATCAGATAATGATTTACAAGTATCCATTATTTTAAATAATTTACAAGACAATATATTATTAAAAGGAAAACTCAATTCAAATTAACTTTTAGCATTGACACTAAATGTTAGGAACACAATTAACGAGTTGATTTGGAATTTTATATGAAAATAAAAACAACTCGTTAGGCTTAGATGCTGGTCAATTAATTTCACATTCAACTTAACTCTAACTAGTAACGCCTCATTTTCCCTGTCCTTATTCAAATGTACGTCCAGCTATACTCTTTCTTCTATTCGTTGAAAATATTTTGAGTCAAAAAACAGACATATCCGACATGTATATATTTAACTATTTCATGCTCCTACATAAGCTCAAATATAAAAAAATAATGGAATAGCTTGTATTGAATCCGACTTTTATGAATTGTGCAAGAGTTTAATGTTAAAGTAACGCTGAACCTATTTCTCGTTTTTCCAAAACCTTACTTTTCTGCATATTATGATTTTTGCAACCATGTCATTCATTGGCCTACGCTCTCTCAATTAGGGCGACAACAATCCGTGTTGCTAATTACCGTTGAAATGGATATTCACGTTTACGTGATGAAATCATATTCGATATATATTGCGTAATCTGTGTTGAATATTTATCGGCAAACATTGATTGAACACACCATTTATCTGCGTCTATAAATGAGTATTGTTGAATGACATTGAAGACAGAAATGCATATACGAAAAATTCATACCCAATGCAAAAATAATTAGCCTAAACGGGATTACCACGATTTCCGGCCGAGTGCTTTAGTCAGTTAAACTACCCAGGCGTTCCCTTACATTGTGAATTCCGGAAATCTGAGAACGGAAATCGAGGGAACTGGGTTTGAGTCCCGGTTCAGGCGAATGGTTTTTGCATTTTGAATTTGAATTTTTGAATTTTGAATAGATACGTTATTGTTACTGTCGCGGCATTTTCCGCATTTTTCTTTCAGATTGAATATGTGGTACTGTGCAGTGTGTGCCTTTTAATAATTTCCATTAATTTGATCAATAAGGGTTCAATACATTTTTCCATGGCTAAGGCACAGCATGCTACATATATCCACAATTTCAGAATAACTAGATTACTGACGATGATCTATGTTCACAAGGAGGACCATGGTGCGTTATATAATCTCTGTGGAAAAATAGTATATTTTGAACACTGAAACGGGTAATTAATTAGGAATCAGTAGTAGCTAGAGAAGGTATTAGCGTTTGGAATAGGTGTAGTACTTCAGAGTACAGTACTTCAGTAAGTACATCAGAGGCAGAATGGATGGCACTGATAGATAGAAATGTAAGATATATCCAGGATGCTATTTTCTACCCCTTGAATTTCAAAATGACGTCCGACCGATAATTGAGTGCACAAAGCAGACAAAATTTCGGAGTTTACTGGAAGGATGGGTGGCTTATTATTAATCTGTGCATTAATCACACGGAAGGAGTAAGTGCAGTGAAGCGAGAATCGGGGATAATCCTGCATTCTCCATCGTCGCCAGAGATCTTTAATCATATGCCGAGGAAACGAGAAGAAATGATAAGGGAGGCATTGGGAAGGGCTCGATTTAGGAACAAAAGTGAGAAGTGATTGATCCAGTTAAGTTTACAGAATGCCATGCATCGGTTAGTGAGACAGCTACCGGGGTGGAAGATGAAATATATGAAATCGGCCAATGTCACCACCAATACTCCCAAATTGCTTGTTATTATCGTAAATGCGTATCAATAAATTTTATCTGCATTTTAATTGGAAACCCAATGGATATTCACCGTTCGATCAAAATGCACATCGAAAGACTGCGACTGGAAGCCGACATATATTTCTAACGACATTTAATTACATAGGATTGGAATGTTTACAATGAGGAAAATTAGTCTACAGTTCAATCAATGACTAAATTAGAGAGCTGTTAAATCCAACTGAATATAACTCGTAAATTAATACTGAATCATGAATTGGAATGATTTAATTTTTAATGAATTTTTTTAGGATTGAGATACTTGGAATGAACGTGGTGGATGTAATTCAGGAAAAAAAACCATTAAGTATCTCAATTTTTTCCACGACACTGGAGATTTTGATTATTATCCCTCAACTCATTTCAAGAGAGGGAGAGATTGAGAGCTTATGAATCTTACTATCGGACTTGGAAAAAAATTATGTGGCACTTTCTACGCAACAATGAGGCTATCCCCACGTGGTGAAAAAGATGTGGAATGAATGACACAGACACATTAATACGTCAAGAAGCCATTATTAAAGACATTTATTAACCGTGTCTTTTTGCAGAGGATGTCGACGCTTTTAAAAACACATGATGAACAATTTCAATGAATAAAATGTCTTTTAATTAGTCGGGTTTAGGAAAAGAACTCCCTCGTGCACGTTATTTAAACCACGGCAGCGGGTAATCTACGAAACAAAAACCTCTCCTAGCTGCGCACGATCACCAACTCTCCACCATGGATGTTTGAAAGATATTCACTCCTTTGGGTGGGTCCGGGGAAGTGTCCTCCTAATTGTAGACCAGAGAGAGAGAGATAAGGGAATCCCTTGAAAGTGTACGAGAAGAAGATGGTACGGGAGGGGGAAGGGCAGCGCCGAATGATAGGGGATGTAGTCCGGTGTGGGGGAGAGGGGGACAGGGAGGACGCTCGGGGCAAGGAAGGAGGGCGGGGGTAGTAAAATCCTCCTTCCACCCCCTTCCACCTTTCCCGAAAACCCTCATCTGACCAGTTGCGGTCAACCTATGTCGAGGCCACAAAGAGAGCGCACGAATTAAGCAAATATAAAAAGGAGAAGAGAAAAAAAAATCACGTCATCTTTTCTCTCCCTCTCTCTCTCTCTCTCGCCACCTCGCTCTCTTTTGTTTCAAAGGGGAATCATCCCTCCACCGCACCTCACACAAGGAGTGCGCAATTGAGCGGGGGGGGGTTGGTTGGTTGGTTGCAGGGGCTGGAAGTGGTAAGGCCGCCCCAATTCCTCGGATCCTTCGGTACTTATCCGGAGTTGGCCACAAAGTAGTAGGTACTTACGGGGGGGGGGATACTTTTAAATTCGTTAATTTCTTTGAAAAACGAATAGGTGAATTTTGAATGGACCATTTCGTGGAACTATGGAACGCTAAGTAGAGAGAGAAACAACTGAGGGAAATAATGCCACCGAAAGTCATTTGAGCGGATTCGTCCGCTGGCGTTCACACAAAAACGGCGAGAAATTTTACCGTGCAAAAAGCGTTCGCGAAGTTCTATAAGGGCACACCCTGGTCTGCGAGAATTATTTTCGTACTGTGAGAAATTTCTCGCATTTGCAGGAACGCCAGCCAAGTTTCACATGGGGCCCCAATTACGCGCGTCGTTCCCATGGAGACAGACTACACAAAGA
>LYUA01000562.1:607989-620868 GCA_002093875.1 Calopteryx splendens | reverse complement strand
GGGTGGCCAGTTCCTTTCCCTGTACTGCCTGTGATTTCCCAGGCCCGAACCAGGTAACCGAAAAATGGTACACAGTTTGAGTCAAGCTGAAGGTGCCAAGAGGTGTAACCCAGAATCGAACCCGGACCCTCTGGCCAGTAGCCCAGCACTCTAACCACGGGACTACCATGCCCCTTCATCTATGGTAGCCGACTGATTATATTTTAATTTTTTTAGGCATTATAATATTTCTTAATCACTACAATGTTGATAGAGGAAAGAGGAATAGTGATGCTTTCTCAATCATTAGTTATATTTTTGTTACTTTTATTTATTTTAAGGACCAAATTTTTTTAGTAAGCATTGACACAAAACCACTTTTTTATTTAAATTTCTTCCAATCTATGAGAAATCATTCATTTAAAGCTCCATAAGGCTTTAGGGGTTAAGCAGTACATGCTAAATAAGTGAACAGGAAGGGGAAAACACAATACATTTAATATATAAACTTAACTATGGTGACCACTAATCTCGAAATTAATTGAATTATTGCCTCTCCTAGTAAGTATCCAGGTAACCACTTTTTTTCCCCTCCAACAAAGTATTAACCAGTTCCAAAGTGTTCCTAAGCATTCATCTTGCTAACCCTTCTATTAAAAAGCAATGGTAACAACAAGAGAACCATAACTGAGGTTACAGTTGAGCCTCCCGAAGTTAATGTTTTGATAGCTTGAAGAATATCTGAATTTCCTTACTGTTCATTTACATTTAATAAGCCAAATTTGTTCCATAACTGGAAATTGATAACTGAAACACATATTTTATTAACTATGCTAAATGCACGTCTGCAATCCAGTTTTGTATTGCTGAATAAACTGCTCATTCTGATTCAACGCTAAAAAATGATAATACATGTTTTTCTCACCTCAAAGCACATTTCAATATGTAGGAGTCAACTTCCAGGCCCATAAATATTAAGTTAAATGCTGACCATTTTGGAGGTACTTACCCTCTGCCTCGTGGCTGTCCTCCTCATCAGCGCCCTCCTCCACTTCTTCCTCTTCCACCTCCTCCTCCCCATCATCGTCCCCCTCGTCCCCTGCCCCCTCACAGTCTGCCTCTTCCTCCTCCTCTTCCACCACACCCCTCCGACTCGAGCGTCTCTCACGCCCCTCAACGTGACCATTGGTAATCGAGCTCCTCGGTGAGGTTAACCCATTGGGGGACGAGCAGTCGAGCCTCGTTGACCTCAGGGACCGCCTCACTCGGTCGCTAACCTCGATCATCTGGGTACTCCTCCTCTGTGGCCGGAGTGACCCCATCATTGAATGAGGACGTGAGCTCCTGCGGGGGCTTGAGACGTGCCTCACAGACCTGTGGCTGCGACGGGGGCGGGATGTGTATATCTGGTCATCGTCGTCCAGCCCCAGCTGAACCAGTTCCTCTTCATATAGGGTGTCTTGATCTCGAATACCCTGACGGGACCTGCAGCTGCGGTAGAGCCTTGCCGCTTCTGGAAACAAATAGAAAGACCTTGGGTGAAATTTCCCACACCGGGGCACAGCTGATGATGAGATGTGAGGGGGAGAAACAAGTGCTGGGGAGGGGGAAGTTTGAGGGGCCATCTGTAAGCCAGGCGCTATGTGCAGACACTAATTTTAGTTCAGGCAAGTACACAATACTGTCTGTTGGAGGGGGGGGGGGCACTTGGTAGGCACGTGAGTATACGTAAACAAGTTACTTAATCCAGATTTCTGTCCATTCACACCTCCCATGAGTAAGTATTACCTCCCATGAGTAAGTATTACCTCCCATGAGTAAGTATTACCTCCCCTATTATCCAAGACGGAACTAAATGCCAATCAGGTAATTGAAACTTCACTTTACTGTGTATGCTGGTCTGGTTTAGTAGAGAAGGCTGCTTTACTTTGCTCTGCCCACCCAATCATGAGACACAAGTTAAAACTCACGCCAATCACCAATCCACATTATAGTGGGGATGAAAGCAATATGGTTGCTACTCATCTAGATTTACACATTTCCCTAACTTTTCCTTATAAATCGAAATTTGAAATATTTCCTAAGAAAATTTCAATGAGGGCAACTAATGGAAACTTGGCATAACACACTAAAATCATTATTGTCAAGTCACCCCATTGAATCTACAATAAGGTAAATGCTTCAGGTCTGCTGCAACGATATTGATTCACAGTTAAATGAAGGTATATGCAATTATTTATATACTTCATTCCTAAAAATGTTTAATTCTCAAATCAGTTTTGATTAGTTGACAACAATGAAACCATTGATAATTATAGCACGTGCATTCAAATGGGCCTGTCTTTATTTATGCACGAGTTTTGGGGAGGAGGCATGCCTACCATTTCATTGTGTATCCTTATTGGAAAGGGGGAGGGGTTAGAAGAAAGCTAAGGACTATTACTGCATCATTTCAGTTTTACATTACTTAAATTTGCAGGGTGACAGCCTGTTGTTACAGAGATTACTATTCTACTTGAGAAAGTTTAAAAGAACTTTGTTGAAATTTCCTGCCGTGAGTACAGAAACCAGTTTTTGGCCCAGGCAGTACTATTTCGAAAGACTGCATATGCAGGGGGTGTGGGTGAAATGACTGTCTTCCTTTGGGACTACCATTCCCTTTCTTTCACCTCTAATCCCCTCCAAGTCTCCTCCCCCAAAGACACTCTCCCCTCCACTTGCTGCAGTTCTGCACATCGAGGTGCCAGAAACTTTCAACCACGCTATACAACTGCTAAGCATGAAGAGCACCTCCTCATGCCCCATTTTCTGCTAGAAAAAGAAGCCTGTTTCATACTTGTGATAGCATTAATTAGGGGTGCAATACTAAGTTGTCCAGAATTTGAATATCACCCCAAACCATTAGCATTATGAACTTATGCCACTACATGCCATATTGTATTTCAGCTGCCAAGTGGCATCTTCATGAGTGCACAGTTTTCTTAGTTTTTGTTGCTTTCATTACACCGCGTTCTTGTCTGTCTGAGAATCCTGAAATGTCTTCCACTGTGAAAATTGGTTTGTTTTTGGGTCATAACCGTACACAAATGATTCATCAGCAGTTATGACTCTAGACAGGAAGTGTGGGGTCATCTCAAACTGTTGCTTGTGCCTCAACCCGACGATCCTGCTGATTGTTGTTTAAAAGACAAGGAACAAAGTATCTGCAATTCATCTCATGTTCAATACAGCCGCTAGCATTTACATGCCCTGTGTGACAGCAGTCCAACCCTATTACAAACGTCATAGATTGTCTGCCTTCGGTCCTCAAGGATCACTTCACCCACTTTTGCAATAATTTCTGGACTTGAGCTGGATGACCATAACCAAATGTTTGTCATCCTACACAGACTCCCGACTATCTATTAAACACTTCTCCTAAATGTTCTTGCTTGCTTGCTCACCAAAAGCCTCCTTTAGCACTCGGTGGGTTTTAGCAGCAGTTTTCATAAGTAAAAAACAAAACCTAGTACAGATCCTTAGCTCCTTCACATCAGACATTTCAAAATCCGCAGACAGAGAAGAGCACAGTGCAACATAAACAGCAAAAAAAATAAGAAACACATGCACTCACGAAGATGCCACACACTGACATCTACCAGCAGAAATTCCAACCTTTGGATAGTAGCTCATAAACACATGACATGAGGGAGATGGCTCATTTCTTATAGATCCTAATAAAGGGGGAGGGTTAAAAAATCCCAAAGCAGCCTTGTGTAATTTAAGGATGACCCAATGAACTACATATTTAAATATTTGTCAATGGGACTTCATCGATATTCATTTGAATTATAGTTTGCTACAACATGGAAGATGAAACACTTCACTTTATTCATTTGCAAGTTTTACCTCTCCCTAAATAAAAGACTTACATATGCATTAATATAAACAATGCTCAATGTCCATAATGTTATAAGTAGCTGTTTCACTTGGAAAATTAATTTAGGGTGTTTAAATAAATTAACTTATTCAATTTGAAGTTTGGTCATTCAGAATAATTAGCATTTAACATCCAGGACCTTAAGACCCTATCTCAAAACCTGCTACAACATCAACTATTTTTTTTAGTTGGTAGATAATTTAATGAACCAAAATTCAAGTGAAAAAGTAATGTGCCATAAAATAAGTTATTTTAATATTTCCTCAGAATAAACTCATAACAGTATGAGCAAAGTGTCACATGATCCTCAAAGGACATGACGCAAGGAGACACTTTTTCCAAAGAAAAAAATCAAGACGATTGAACCCTCAACCGACTTAAGGGATAGAATGGGTAAAAAGCACATTAACCTTTAAAAGTCCAACCCAATTTTGAGTGGGTGTAATTTGCCTGATTTACAATTTACCAAAAGAAATTTTCAATAATTATTGATGGATATCTTTTTTATAAAATATTGCTAATCTTAATTCGTCTAACACTTTTTATTTGAACTATTTAACTTAAGGAGAGCTTTTTTTAGGGAATATACAATAATAATTTTAATGGCCAATATTAAATCGGGCACTGTAGGTCTGATCTACATTTAAATTGGGCATTTACATGTTAATACAAAAGGAAACAGGAAAAAAATAATTTTAATCATTAAATTTTCAAATATCCCAGCAGCAACGAATGACAAAAAGTAAGAGCATAAGCTACACACGGCAACACATTCCCTTCCCTATCCTAATGTAGAGCTGATTCTATCTGGAAGGCATAGTAAGGGTCCACTTAATCAGACTCATATCAAGGTAAAATGTTTGTCAAATATGTTGTTTGACCCTGAAAAAGTATACTAAGGTTTTATACAATCAAATTAAAGGACAAACTGCTGCGTACTAGCAGTGCACTGGTTCTATTGACCTGGCCAGTGATAATCAATAATTAGCCCTATAAAATTTTTTTTCCATCATTCTGGTACCTATGAAGAAATCTAGGAACATGAATAGCTAAGGAAACTAAAAAATAGCACAGATTAATCTTTCAGACAACTGAGTCCCTATTACTTGCTAACTTAAAAGCTCCCTTTTGATACCACGATAGTGAAAAACACTCATTTATACAGTACCAAAACAAATTAATATAAATTTGCACAAAGCATTAAAAAAATTGTCACAACCCATCTACAATGCTACCTTGCATTTACAGCCGTTATCAGCCAATCAAGAGCATTTTAGGTGGGCATTGTACATACATAGAGCCAAATGTTAACACATTAGCATCAAGGTACATATTTCACATACAAGCAAATCCATTCGAGCAATTTTTTTAAATATCTTACCAGATCAACATGAAAAAGCATGAAAAAAAGAAAGCACCAGAATTAGAATGATTAATTAAGGAATTCTGACATTAGGTAAACTAAAGTACTTCCATGACTCAACACAAAATGTATATTGTTGAAACCAATACTGCACACATGAATAACAATCATTGGAACTTAGAAGTCAGCATGATCATGCCAGTAAAACATTTTACCTATTCAATAAAACTATCGATACCAAATATTTGATACCAAAGAGTTATGAGAAGTACATTGAAATAAGCAAGCAGCTGTGTTTTGGTCTTCAATTCTTTATTAATTCATTCAAAGGTTCTCATTGCATGCAGGAAAGGCAATTGCACTAATAGCAATTACTTCTAAAAAAATGTGATCTATCTTCATCAATGCAACATCTGTCCTCCCGTTTCTACATTCGACAATGTACCACTCCCTTATCCCTCCACATTATCGATTGCAATTCATCAACAAAGTGCATCAATCCACCCCTTCCCATCCCTATCCAAACATATTTCCATAAACTTTGAAAAATACAGCACATTCTCCATTTTACAAAACCTGCCTCCCTCCACCTCCATTATAGATGCAAGTACATGAAAGCTTACATTTGGATCACTGTGTCCTTCAAAACCCTTTAGATTAACACTTTCCACTCTATGCCAGAGTGCCGCTCATGAATTTTATTCTTCCCAAACCATAAGTGTGGCTCTTTCACTCATTCCAGTATTTTTACTTATGCATTAAAAATCTATTCAAATTTGAATGACCATCAATCATTCCCCATGTAGCATGATATTTCAGCTAATTCTATAAAAAATCACTACCGGTGAAGCACCTATGATATACCAGATTTCAGCAGCTTAGTTTTTTTTCTATTGCACCACAACTTCTCTGGCATCCACGCACAGCGTAAAGGGCTGCCAGGAGATTGTTTGATTTAAGTATTGAAAATAATCTGTTCAACTCTTGATTGAAATTGGAGGATAGTGATCAAGAAGAAAATAATGATTTAAGAACACATTCTGTTTAGTGCAACACAAAAATGTTGTGATTTAAAGTGCAATATAATACCAATTACCTAAATTTCACTATTTCATAGAAATATTGCATGCTGTAGCTAATACAATAGCACAGTATGCAGGGGAGAAATCGAAAATATCACGCAGAACAAATTTTACTCGCAAAATTCGAAAACAGAACTTTTTAACATCTTCCCCATGTGCCTCATGCAAAGGGCTAACTTATCTGATCACTTTTGAAGGAGAAACCACACAGAAGTTTGTAATTTAAATTGTCACAATGAGTAAAATAAAGAAAATGAGTACTTACGGTACAAATCCAAGGTATTGGTGAGTTGGGAAAGAATCCTACCTATTTCTCGGAACTTATGTCTCAGTACCAACCCCTGCTACTTATCGGCATCAGAAAATGTTTCTGATAATGGTACACAGAGCAAGAAAACTAGGTACTGGTACCTCCGTAACAAGTGTTCATGAAACAAACTATAAGTCATACCTACGGAATCAAAACTGGGCACTAGTACCTAGGCCGGAATTCTAAGTATTTTTGGTACCTAGGTACCAGTACCAATCACGTTAAAAAATATCTCATAATGCTCACCATTTTATGATTTTGAGACTATCACTATCAACAAAGAGAACTGTAACGAAATAAATCAAGTGGCTGCATCGGTTGTGTGGGGCTCTAACCGAAGCTCCTGCAAGTTTAACTACTATTGGAAATGCTGAAGAGGAATTATTGGAGTGGTTTAATCACATCTGATCACGGGGATATATCTCAAGCGAGAATGAAAATAACTACTCCCAATTTTGGTATCGGGGACTTCAAAGTGATCCACTGGTTGACTGAAGCAATTTCACTAATGGAATCTCTCTTCCATGTGATCCATTCCGAAGCAAACAAAGTGGACTAAGTAAATGCAAATGAAGGACTGGCTGATTTCACACTTATCCAGGAAAATTGTGTCTCTCGTGATCCTTTCAACGTTAACGAAACTGGTGAACTATTTTGAAATATATATTGCTAAACCATTCCGTGAGCATGAGTGACCAACAATTCTTTGAAGCTACCCTACGATTAAACCCACCACAAGAAGTTTTAGCAGTATGGCAGTAATTTACAACACCGTACACACACAACAATTATCAACTTTTTAAAAATTTCACTTTGGAAGCATTAGATAAACTCTTCGGCGACGTTCCAATAACAATCCGTTAAAGCACATCACTAGGGGTCAATTGATTTAGGAGTTATTTAAAAAAATGTTTTACTGGCAATAAAACTATTTATGTCCGAACTTACTCGCGAAAATTAACTTCCATTTGAGAGAAATTTCTCGAACTCTTACCTGGGCTCATTGAAGAAGGTCGATGAACAACTCTCTTATCGCTTAAGACAAAACGATTTCGAAGTTCCTTGCTGTAACTTATTGATCCCTGAGGATCACAATCTTCATCCTTGACCATTTTGGTAGACTGTCTCTCCAAAAGATCTATTTCGAAGAAAAAACGGATTTTTTTACGACACACAGTATTTAGATGGTTGTCATATCTCGATCAAAATATTATCGAATATTCACATAAACCGTAGTTCCGAAAATATGCAACTGACTGAAACTAAGTTTAGCACTGATGTTCACCCCATAAAAATAATTATGAATGCCACATGAGTGACTGGATCACACTTCCTTATTCGATGAAATCAGGACATCACTATCAAGAGAATACAATTTACCGATAGCAAAATGATGCAATCGATTGTTCGTAATCTGATACAAATACTTGGTTATGAGAAACTCGCATACTGGATTAATTTTTCAATCACAATACCTTGTTTTGGAAAACTATGACAACTCCGATTGTGGAGGCCACAACGCGGATTCATCCTTCCATTAATATTATCATGAACATTCTTAAAAATCGAATCCTTTAAGTCACCATCTATTTCAGAGTACTCATAACCTAGTACAATAATATGAAGACTCCGAGGTTGATTGATCGTACTATTCACAGACTATCACAGTGTAATACAAACAACGCTTACATGACTGATACAAACGGTAGGCGAAATCACACGAATTTCATTTTACAAGCACACAAAAAGCATACACTACATAAAAAAAAGAAAATGTTGTTAGCTTACCAGCTACTGTGACTATAAACTAAAATACTCTCCTAACTCGTTCATAAATACAATTACATTATCTTCTCAAAGACGATTTAGACGAAACTATCTTGAGCGAGTAATGGCGGTAATTCTAATAGACCTCTATCAAGCATACAAGTAAACACAAAACAGCTGAAGGTGTACCCGCGCCCCATCGAAATAATTTCGTGATTTCGTAGTCTGATAAAGATGGGCCTAATAACACCTTATATTGGCCTTTTTCTATTATCATCGCAACCCGGTTGCATTTAATTTAGCTTACTCGAGATATAGTGCCAAATTATGCCATTGTCAGTATTCCTTGCATTAAAAGGTAGTCTTTGGATACATTATATGTTAGGTATTCTTAGGGTGCGTAAGCACATATAAAGAACTTTTTAGAAAACTTAGATGTCCGAAAATGGAAGCAGAAGGGCAGTTGATTAACGTTACCCATTATATCGAATATTCCTTTGGTAATGTATATTTTTTATTAATAAATGTTTATTAAAGATTTGCACGTAAAGCTGTTCAGTTTTCATTATTATAAGAAACGTTAACCTTTATGTTCAATTATTATAGGTGACTACATTGATATTAACTACACCCTCTGGCTTACCTGGTTATTGGCTCCGTTGTTCATAACATTCCTTCTTCCTCTCTTGATTGTATTATTATTCTATTTGTCAGCCCTTATTTTATATATCTACAAGCTCCATAGGTAAGTAAACTTATTCAAGAGATACTACTTTGGGTGAATGAAATTTTAAGGTCTAATATAACATGATTTCAGGTATCGACTGATTGACGCATATGAAAGGGATTTTTGGGATGGTGCTAGGCATACAGTAGCTGCTATTTGGGATGCCCACGGTTGGATATGGCATTGTACGTGAGCATAAACTTACTGCTTACTGAATATGTATGTACTATCAATACGGCAAAATTTCATTTTATATTTTTGTTTTCAGCTTACGAAATTAAAGGAATCGAGAATATCCCAGATGAAGGTTCAGCCTTAATGATATATTACCACGGAGCTATCCCAATAGATTTATATTATTTTGTAGCTCGGGTTATATTGTTCAAAAATCGTCTTATACACACAGTGGCTGACAGATTTTTATTCAAAATTCCAGGTATTTTTCGTATCACTTATTCGTAGAATATCAATCAAATGTCAAAACAGAAGGCGTCAGCGTGATTCGGTTATTTTGTTTTAGGATGGGCCATTATCCTGGAAGCGTTCAAAGTCATACCTGGCACAGTAAGTACGTGTAGTTCTGTGCTGAAAGATCATAATTTGTTGGCCATTGCCCCTGGGGGAGTTTACGAAGCTCAGTTTGGTAATTCGTATTACAAATTGTTGTGGAAAAAAAGACTAGGCTTTTCCAAAGTTGCTTTGGATGCAAAATGTGTAAGTTTTTCTCTTGTGTGTTTTATCTCCATTCCGACCCTTGTTTATTTGTTTTACCATCTTTTTTTTCTTCTTCAGTGCATAATTCCCATATTTACCCAGAATTTGCGAGAAGCATTTTGCACTGTGAGTTGGGGCCATGCATTTTGGCACTGGCTGTATAATGTAACAAGATTTCCTTTTAAACCAGTGTATGGTGGATTTCCAGTAAAGTTAAGAACATTTGTTGGAGAACCTATACCGTATGAGGAGAATATAACTCCAGAGGAGCTTAAGAAGAAGGTAAGAATTAGAACGATATTTATCAATTTTTTCATAAAATTTTCCAGGTATCTGAATTAGTTCTTAGGCGAATAAAGAAGCGATTCTAGCGGCAGTACCTAGTACAAGAACCTAACAATGAACTAGAAAATTAGGTAGTGTGACTTCATTCCTGTTGATGAAGCTCTACTTGAGTGGTTTAATACCAGAGATATGCAGGTTTCTCAACGGTCCCATTTTAAAGGTAGTCAAATAAATTTGCAAAACAGTTAGGGCACGAGAACTTCAAATGTAATAGCAAGTGGCTTGATCGTTTTAAAAATGGGCATAACATTATTTATGTGAAATTCAGTGTAGAGGGTCTTTCAGTGGATTCAAATCAGCAAGTGAATGGGTGAAAGGTGTTTGTGAGGTGTGTCGAAAGGATTACAGAGATTAAGGCATTACAATGTTAACAAAACTGTAAACGAGTGTTTTACTACATGATGCCTAATGTAATATGTAAATTCAAAGATGAAAAATGTGTTGGTGGTAAAAGACCTAAGAATCAATTGACAATTTTAATTTGCACATACCTGAATGGGGCTGACAACAAAAAAGTTTTTAAAATGTGAAGAAGCCTCCTGTTGAATAAGCAGCTAATAAAAAGGCTTGGAAGACTTCCAACATTTTTCAGCAATATGCAAGTCAGTAAAACAAGGAGGAAAAATGGAGACATTTTACTCCTTGGCAATAACTGTCCTGTGCACTCACACATGCAAGAGTTACCCAATATAAAATTGGTGTTTTTGCCTCCAAATGAGACCTCTATTTTCCATTCAATGGACATGGGTAATTAAAAGTTTTAAGGAGCATTTCAAGTGATTTTTGGGTTTACAATTGATTGAAAGAGGTTTAGATGAAAATGTATGTGTGGAATTTCATTCTTTTCTACTTCATATGTTTTATTTAACCATCCGTACATATGCTTTCGCCTTCACAGATATTAAGTTTAACGACTATAGCAAGCAAATCTAAATGGTCCCATGGCACTCATTATAACTGAGTTCGACTGTACTTATTCCACACAATGGTGGATTGAACATCCATTGACAATATCTGAAAGAATCATATTTATGCTGAGCTGATGAGCCACCACCATTCTTAAGTGATAGTACACTTATCACTACTCTTCCAAATCTGTGCCCCTGAAAGTTGATATTCTTTGCCGCTAATGGATTGAAAGGGAATAATTGTATTGGTGCCCTATGCTATAAGGCAACTGCAATGGAAAATTATTGGTGGGTTCTTTCTTCATTGACATCAGGATAATGGAGATGTGGCTAATTGCTATTCGCCTAGCTTTTCACTGAGGATTCCCCTTGATTTTCTAAATCTTTGTGTTTGTGATCTTTGGGTCTCAGTGATGGAGTTTTCCCTGTATTATACTTGTATGCATCACTGTTTCAAATAAAAAAGATGTTTTCTAATAGTATTCCAATATGATGGCTACTGAAAAATTCATCATCTAAGTCTATTTTGGTGGGTAGTTCCTCCATTTATCGTGCTTTACATTTTCAAGTTATTTTAAAACTTTTGAAAAAGTCCAGCATATTATACGTACAAGCTTCAATACTCCTTTTTTCCTCTTCTTTTTCCACATTGCAAGCAATCAATTGCTTGTCAAAATTGAGATGCCTTTTTGACTTGGACCAAATAATTTTACTTACAATTGTAAGATGAACACCTTATTTTTGGAATTCTAGTCGAGGAAAAAATGTCCTAGATAGGTATGTGCCAATATGGTAATAAAATTAACCCTGCTCTTATAAATGCCGTTTTAAATATCAACTTTGTTAAGAGTATAATTGTGGGATACCAAAATTAATGGTTTTATTCAATTAGGGAGTCTGGAACCATAATTTCAGACAATGCTGCTGATTATTCCAAAAATCCTAGAAAATGTTAGTTTTCTACAGTAAAAATAAATGATTAATTTTGAGTTTTAATTCACTGAATGAGTGTCAACCCTTATATTTGATGAGTGTGATAGGTGACAGTAAGATACTGTAAATGACCTGCAAAAAATGCAGTTAATTCTACACAACCTTTATTTTATAACTATTTCAGTGATTGTTATTATTTCCTTTTTTCCAAAATAAAACTGGATGTTCATTACCACCAGATTGCTTGATTTCCTTATTGTATGTACCTTTTGAGCAACCTATATGTTGATCCTATTTTACATGATTTTCAAATACATTCCTGACATTGGGGCTATCTTGAAGTGAACCTTTTTGCTTACCAGCTCAAGGGGCCATTAAATGTAGGTAATTATTTTAATGTCTTCAATCGTTGCAACAAGGATGAGCTTAAAATTTGAGTGAATCTTATTTGGGGTCTTGAGAACAGTTGGGAGAGGCTTTGGGAAATAGGCATGCTTAACATTTCAAGGATAACACATTTTCCAAATTGGAAATAGTTTTGCAGTGAAATATGATTTTTCAGATGCAAGAATAGTCTTGCAGGATCATAGAATAGAAATCTTTGGTCTTTGTAATCATGCTAATGGAATTTCTTAACCCTTTTACTGCCAACGGGCTGATATATCAGCCTCTTACATTTACTTGCAGTAATGTGCCTCATTGTTAAAATAATAAATAAACTATTAGAAAGATATAATAAACAATAGACAATTTACCTAAAAATATAATCAAAATTGACAAGTATGAAATTAATTAAGTACTTAATGCATAAACAATATTTTTTCTTAACTTC